>JASPKZ010004583.1:0-195000 GCA_030220185.1 Diploptera punctata
TCCTCTTGCTTGATAATTTCTGTTTAACAATGGATATCTCTCCTTCTCATTCCATCCATGTGATCAATCCATTTTTGTCTGTATTCGTGACTTTATCCCATAAAGGCTTGTACTTCATTCTTCTCTAATCCTCTTTTTATTAATCAAGTCTTGTATATCCTTTACTTGTTTAGGAACCGATCTCTGCCGTCTGTTTCTATCCTTCTTCTTTTCACTGGGAGCCCAGTTCACTCCATCCAATTTGTGGGAACCGCCATAACATTATCATTTTATCTTGGTTTCTTTTCTATTTTATTTTTGAATGTTCTCTGTATTGTTCCACCACCGTTGAATTTTTTTATTTGGAGCAAATCTCTTTCCACATTGTAGCCAATATCATAGCCCCAATATTGAACTCTAGACACTGTCTATACTTGATTTTCTGAAATATTTGGTTCTCACTGGATCTCTTCCTCTGAAAGCCATGGTCTTCGTTTTCCTTACAACATTTTTATTTAAATTACATATTTATTTAATGTATGCATGATTTCTGTAATCGTCTTCATTTTTCTGTTTTGCTTACATCGTCAATAATTCCCTTGTATAATCTTCCCTCAAATCATAGCATATAATGTTGTTACCCACATTCATTCTTGGTCTACCAATGGGCGTTTTCCTTGTCTGGCTTTCATACAAGAAGTCTTCCCATTGCACGTCTTTCATTCCCCATACGGCACAAGATGTCCTGGGCCCATGCGCGTTCCTCTACCAGACTTTAACTGTTTTTTATATATATCTGGCTTCCTATAAAGACCATGTAGTTCATTGTTATGTGAGTCTTCTCGCATTCACCTGTCTGTTCATCTTCTTCTTGTGTCCCAAATTGTCCTAAGAACGATTTATCATCAACATACTCTTAAGCGCCTTTCCATTCCTCCCTTAAAGTAAGAGTAACCATGTTTCGCACCCATATAATATAAACTGTGAGACATAATATATGTTATATATTTTCAGCTTACCGTTTTTTTGAAAGTGTAGTTGTGACACATCAAAAAGTCTCGGAAATGCAGATACCTACCATGCATTTCCAGAATTGAGCCTATGTTTAATTTCTTTGTGCATCTCATTTCCTATTTGTGATGATATTGTTCCTCAGTTATTTGAATTCATTCCACTTCCTCAAAAGCTTCCTCAATAATTGTCCTAGGCTGTCCATGTTCCGATTATATACTGAATTTTCTACGTGTGACCATATATTGAGTTTTACTGATATTTACTTCCAGTCCTAACTTCGTATTGTTACTCAATAGTGTGTGCGTGTGGCAGCTTTTTAGTATCTCACTTTCTTATCAGCCAGTAGTTACTACATCATCAGCATAAACTTAACAGCTTATTAAACCCATTAAGTTTTCAAGCCTTCATCATTCTATAAAGATTTAATGGCATGTTCTAGTACAAAATTAAATAGTGCTAGGAAGTATGAGGTGCAACCTCCTTGCTAATCATCCCATTCTGGTGATTTACAAAGTGTCTGAAAAAGCTGTTTGCCTACACGCAACCCTACTCTTTGAGCCATTTAGACACATTCTTTTAAGTCTAACTAACTTTTTAGGAATTCCGAACTCTACCAGGATACATATAAATCCTTCCTCTTGAATTGACTCATATGCTGCTTTTGAAGTCGACATATAGTTGTGTTACAGTACCATTAGAATTCCCATTTCTTTTCTAAAATCGTGTCTTATACTAAAAATCTGATCCTGTTGTAGACCTGTTGTGTCTTCTGCATGCACGTTGATGATCTCCTAGAAATGTCATCACTATAGTGACTAGTACGGCTTACTCCTAATAATATTTGGTTGAATTTTGTACGAAGTTGAAAGTAATGAGATGCCCCTGTAGTTGTTGCAATCAGTTTTTTATCTCCTTTCTTATAAATTGGGTGACGATAATATGATGGGTCCTTCCATTCATCTAAAAGGAACTTCCTTTTCCCAAGTCATAACTAAGCAACCAGGCGGAGTTGCTCGGATAGTTTACATCTTTCAAGTTTAAATGAATTCATTGATTTCTTGTACGTCGTCTTCATTGTTCGGTCTTATGATTACATCGTCAGGCACAATACAAGATTATTTAATGCACAATTTATTATCCATTCTTATTTCCTGGGATTTACTAAAACTTTTTCCCATTTATTTAAAATATCGGCTTTATTAACTATATATTATCTATATATATATATATATATATATTAAGACAAAGTGGGTGATGAACTCCATCCTTTTCTGATAAGACTACATCCTTTCATGATAAATGAAAGTAAAAAATATCAATCATATAAATTTTAATAGGCTTAACACTGATTCGATAACGAAAGTGCAAAACATATAAATAAGCATAGAATTTGAATATATATTATATTTGTCTAAAGGAAGTTTATTATTTGTCCCAATATTATTGGTGATTACGTACTTTACTCACTGGCAACTAATAGAACCCGTAGTTTTCATGGCTGCACGGACATAAGCTCTCCATAAAATCCTTATAAGCTAGAGCTAATGGCTTTTCAATCACTCCCTGTATAATCTTACCGTTCCCTCAAAATCATAGTTGATGTTATTCTCCCCCATGCATCTCTTGGGTCTACCAACTGGGCGTTTTCCCTCTGGCTTTCCTACAAGAAGCTTCCATGCAAGTCTTTCATTCCCCATACGCGCAACATGTCCTGCCCCTCGCAGTCTATGAGACTTAACTGTTCTTTATTATATCTGGCTTCCTATAAAGACCATGTAGTTCATTGTCATGTAGTCTTCTCCATTCACCTGTCTGTTCATCTATCTTTGGTCCAAAAATTTTCCTAAGTACTTTATTCTCAAATACTTGTAATCTCCTTTCCTCTCTTAAAGTAAGAGTCCATGTTTCGCACCCATATAATATAACTGGTAGAATAATAGTTTTATATATTTTCAGTTTAACGTTTTTTGAAAGGAGTTGGGACATCAAAAGTCTCTGCAATGCATAATAGCAAGCATTTCCTGAATTGTGCCTATGTTTAATTTCTTTGTGCATCTCATTCCTATTTGTGATTACTGTTCCTAGGTATTTGAATTCAGCCACTTCCTCAAAATTTGCCTCATTTGTCATTAGCTGTCCATTTCCATTATATAATTATATAATTTCTACGTGTGACCACATATTTAATTTTATTGATATTTACTTCCAGTCCTAATTTCTTAGTATTACTCAATAGTGTGTGCGTGTTGTTCTTTAGTATCTCCTCGCTATCGGCCAACAATACTACATCATCAGCATAAACAAACAGCTTATTAATACCATATATTATTGGTGATTACATAAGAAAATGTTAAAATAGTAGGTTTCAAAGAGTAAATCATAAATTGTAGAAATAGTTGAAACTATAAATATCTAACGGCCAAGATTTACGCAAAGTAGTTTATATTTAACGAATGTGCACATGTGAGCGAAGTCTCTAAACTTAACAACTTAAGCAGGCTTAATGACCTTGCAGTTGGAGGACAATGTACACGTGCATGCATTTCCACACACAGTGTTTGTAAAAAGTATTCGTAAGAACAACGCAATCTTAAAAAAAAATGTTTCTTTATTAAATTGATTTTAATAGAAAACTGTATAGATATTAACGACAACGGGGTTAGATTAGTCACATTTGCCACATCAAAGAATCTCATTGTTAAGAGCACAACATTTCAGCATTAGGATATTCAAAAATACACCTGGACGTCCCCAGATGGAGAATACAGGTGAATGGAGAAGACTTCATAACAACGAACTATATGGTCTTTATAAGAAGCCAGATATAATAAGAACAGTTAAGTCTCGTAGACTACGATGGGCAGGACATGTTGCACGTATGGGGAATGAAAGACGTGCATGGAAACTTCTTGTAGGAAAGCCAGAGGGAAAACGCCCAGTTGGTAGACCAAGAATGAGGTGGGAGAACAACATTAACTATGATTTGAGGGAAGTAGATTATACAGGGAATAATTGGAAAGCATTATCTCAGGATAGGGATGTATGGATAGCTTATGTCCGCGCGGCCATGAACCTATGGGTTCGATAGTGCCAGTGAGTAAGTAAGTAAGTAAGAATAAAACTGTACAGTGTTCTAAGTAATATTCCTTTAGAACAGTTCATAAGTTTAAAATATTTTGGATGCAATGTAACTTATAAATATACTAGTCATCATCATCACTCCAGGGATTAGGCAATTACCCGTTCCGACTTCATAATGCATCAGCCCAACGACTTCTAGGTCTTCTAACATCACGTCTTCCTCTTGCTTGATAATATACTAGTAAATGTAAAAATAAACTCCTTTTCCAACAGATACGCGATACAATAAATAGAGCGTTGAAAGGAAAAAACGAGAAACTCAAATGTAGTTCTATACGGTGACAGCAATATCAGTTCTACTACATGGGTCAGAAACTTGGTTCTGAAGCAGAATTTTTCACTCCGACTCCTAGATTAATAAATTAAAATAATAAATTAATTAGGACATGTATTATTATCATGTTAAATGTCTAGAGGATGAAATAATAACCGCAGGTATATGAAACTTATATGTAATCGAACCATGAGAACACGAGGATTTTGATTTTCATATAATTGAATTAAAATAAATTGAATCAAACTAAGTTGATACAATTAGGAATAAACGATCAGTTAATAATTAAGGAAACCATTTAACAAGTACATGGTACCGCTTTTGTTACGCGACAGGCCCTTGATGCGGCTACAAAAGAGTTACAATTTTAGAAAATTTTTTTTTACTAATGGATTGCTGGACATTTCTTTGTGGACCAGTAATCCAAGATCTTAAACTGAGCTTCGCTGACAGGTCATTAACAAAGCATGATTTATGGCTGGGGAACTACAGCGTCGAGTAAACAACCCATTATGACGAAATCGACAACCGCGAGGACGCGAAGCCAAGCAAACAGGCGGGAAAAGGCCACTGACCCAAAGGAGTGTCCTACAGGGAACATGGTGGATCCTTATCCAATGGAAAGACGGCGATTCCTCTTCGGTACTAAGGAATCGTTGTCAGCCAATATAATAAAGTGTTGTATCGCGACAAGGTAATGACCTCATGACGACACGATGACGGAGAGAGGGTAACGAAGTTTACCTTATACCAACAATAATTCTATTAAGTCAGTTTTTAGTTCTGCATTTCTAAGTTCAGCGTTCGGAGTCCTGAGTCCGGCGGAACTAACCAAGGCGGGAGTCGGGACAGACTCAACGGCATGGCGATCAATTAACAAACTACAAACGTAACTTCACTTATAATTTGTTCATTCGAGATTCCACCTGGATTTTAAAGGCGTTACTGCGGTCAATACCTTGTCCGACATCAAATGTGTCAACAATCTTACCTATGTATAGTGTCCATCGATTAATAAAATATTTTTATTAAACTTCATCTCGCGTAGTCTTGCGCCGGCCAGCTCCTTGCTTATCCCTGAGAAAGAACCTCAACTCTACCGATTACCAACCTGAGCAACCTAAGATCTCATACATGGAGATATCCTTTCGGTACTCCTAGCGCCCAACATCATTTATTAACCTATAACCCTATTAATACCCCCTTAGTTCATGACAGGAAATAACATTAACAAATTGCAGGCTACAGAAATAAGGTTTTGAAATCAGTTAAGAGTTGTACTAGGTTAGACTATTTAACTCATGCCCCAAATGGGAGTCAATGACCAATCACATTTCAATGATGTTTGATTTACAAGCAATCACAGTCGTATTTCGCCTAAAATTTACCAACTAAAGTTTATCATAATAATGAAAGCACCTCCTTTTTAAAAATCTGAATAGGTCATAGCATTATTTTGCAGTGACTGACTCTCTAAGAAATACGGCTACCAGATTGTATATATAGTGCATGAATGTCAACAGAAAGCGCATACGAGAGACAATATAACAACATTTGTAACAATTGATTATACCACAAAAAACAAGAAACTACTGTTAGCACTTTCTTAAACGAATTATTTTCCAGGAAATGACGCAGAAAAAAATAATTGACATATTTACATCATAGGGCATCAGAAATTAATTAATACCTATAACGTTGGTTATAAATTTCTCCACTAGGGTGCATTCTTACAACATTGCGATCCTTTGGCAATAAATAATATTATGATCTAGTTGCAGTGATGAACAAAAAAGCAAATGAAGCGTACCAATCGTTTCTCATTTGTTTTCAAACATCGCCGTTTACATTAACTATATAAATGTTTTAAAATAACTATAGTTCAATAATGATTTGTGAGTAAACAGATTATTTTTTTTTCGTTAAATAGTCCTAACAAATGCCGCTCTTGATTTCCAAATTCTCTACATAAATTCGAAATCACTCGTGGCATTACTTATGACTATTTAACTCATGCCCCAAATGGGACTCAATGGCCAATCACGTTTCAATGATTTCTGTTTTACAACCAATCAGAGTCGTGTTTCACGAAATATTTATCAGTGTTATAATTACCATATTAAAGAAGGCTCCTCCTTTTTAATATTCTGAACATGTCTGGCCATTATTTTGCAGTGACTGAGCCCGTAAGAAATACGGCTACCAGATTGTATATATAGTGCATGAATGTCAACACATGTCGCATGCGGGAGTTAATATAAAAACATTTGTAGCAATTTATTATACCACCAAAAAAAAAAAAAAGAAACCACTGTTTGCACTTTCTTAAAAGTATTTTTTCCCAGGTGATAATCCAGAAAAATATAATTGTCATATTTACATCATACGACATCAGAAATGAATTAATATACAGTTTGATGTGTTTCATTTTTTCTCCACTAGAGAGCATTCTTACAATATTGCGTTCCTTTGGCAATAAATAGTATGATCTGGTTGCAGTGATAAACAAAAGAAGCAGATGAAGCGTACCTATCGCTTCTCATTTGTTTTCAAACATCGCCGTTTACATTAAATATATAAATATTTTAAAATAACTATAGTTAAATAATAATTTGTGAATAAACAACTTAATTTTATTCGTTAAATAGTGCTAACAAATGCCTCACTTCGTGAGTCGTGAATTTATCGATAATTTGGAAATCACTCGTGGCACTACTTATGATAAATTTTTAAAATGAGGTTATAAGAAAATAATTAAATATTATATCATTAGAAGAAATAATTCATCATTATAGATATCAGTAGGTTGGATACCTAGGAAGAATGAGCTAGACTCGTATTCCTAGAAGAATTCGTGATTATAAAGCTGAAGGAAGGAGAGATTTGGGAACACCACGGAAACGTGTTTTTGGAGAAAAAATGAAGCCAGTACAGGGTTAAGAGCCTAATATCTGATTAAAAAAGAAGATTCATGATGTGTTCCGTTGAGGTATTATTCAAAATTAAAATATAAAATTATGGAATATTCACCTGAAAGGTCCGTCTCCTCAACTTAATTAATAATTTAACTGTAGCGCTTTCGATGATGGGACAAGTCCCGAAAGCGCTACAGTTAAATAATTAATTAAGTTGAGGAGATGGACCTTTCAGGTGAATATTCCATAATTTTATATTTTAATTTTGAAAAAAGAAGAACTACACAGTATATATTTTGGCATTCAACTATACAAATAATAGAGTAATTGAACCTAATATAAGTTTTGTAGTAAACGAAAAAAATCACAGTATTTAAGATACTGTTTGCAATTATAATATCTTCATCAAGAAGACGATATCATTAGATTTCTTTCATTTTTACACGCTTTATATTAGCTTGACTTGTATCTATCTATCTATCTATCTATCTATCTATGTAACTGAATCTTTCAACGCGTTTTTCACCCACTTAAAATAATTGGATCTACTTGAAATTTTGTATACGTGTAAATGACCCGTGACAATACAATAATTTCATATTCATTTTCTAAAATCCTGGCCAGAATCATCAGAAAATAAAAAAAAGTGCCTTTCTATTTATGTGACGGAATCTTTGAACACGATTTTCACCCACTTAGAGACATTGGATCGACTTAAAACTTTGTATACTTGTAAAGGACCCGTGACAGTACAATAATTTCATATTTTATTTCTAAATTCCCGGCCAGAATCATCAGAAAATCAAAAAAAAATGTAACTGGTATAATAGGTTACGGACTTGTCGACTTTTTAGTCAATCGTTCTAAGAGCTCAGTTGGTAGAGCAGTGAACTAGTGGTATATAATTTCAGTAATCCATAGGTCGCTGGTTCGAATCCGGTTGGGGAGGATTTTTTTTAGAAGAGTAATACTTTTAGCTCATACTATATTAGTATGGAATTTAAAGATATTTACATTTTTATCTTATTCTGTAAAATATTAAAACTAAAAAATAAAAAATAAATAATAGTTTTAAAAAACTAAAACAACACGCTTTATTAGAAACCCGAACTCAAAAATGAAAAATAATTTTAATTTACAACACGCTTGGGATAAATTTAAAGTGGTCAACAAAAAAATCATCTCCAACACATATAGAATAAAACTAGAATTATCAACAAAAAGAAAATAATTTTACCATCAAAAGCGTGGGGTGCTTTTTATGATTTTTACATGCTCTTCTTAGAGACTTTAATTTTACCAATATCTGTTTATTGTCAAATATATTAATTGATATAGAGAACCCCACGCTTTTGATGGCAAAATTATTTTCTTTTTGTTGATAATTCTAGTTTTATTCTATATGTGTTGGAGATGATTTTTTTGTTGACCACTTTAAATTTATCCCAAGTGTTGGAAATTAAAATTATTTTTCATTTATGAGTTCGGTTTTCTAATAAAGCGTGCTGTTTTAGTTTTTCAAAACTATTATTTATTTTATTTATAGACGGATTAACATCTCAGTTCATATCCGGCCGGCCTAGAATCTTTGTATGAATTCAAGATTGTGTTTTATTACGTGATATGTTTCGAGAAGAAAATACATTTACAGTCTTGCTGTTTATACTGTACTTCTAATTGAAACGATATGGTGATAAGATAACCCTTAATTTGGCAAAAAACCTATTTTTTTCGTGCAGATAGAGAAGATTGAATGGACGGGATTAAGGAAGCCAAGGTTAAAACAAGGAAGTTAGATTATAATAATTTGAGTGTTCTTCGGAAGACTCAGTAGATTAGGGACTTATGTTGTAGCATTTTCTATCATCATTGTTTTTCGAAGTTTTTCTTTTAGTTCTAAAACTAGTTATTCGTTTTCTTTCGTAGCCCATGTCTGATCGCACAAAGAGAGATTAAAGTTTGCATGTCCGTTTGCGGTCTGCCAAGGTTTAGAAGAAGAAACTTAAATGTGTCGGATCGCATTGAAAACAAAATTATGCGTTGTATATAATTACTTATTACTGTACATTGTATAATTCAGCACAAAGTTTAGCAAGTTGTAGTAACTATTTTTATACACTGTTATTACTTACTTACTCACTGGCACTATCGAACCCGTAGGTTCATGGCCGCGCGGACATAAGCTATCCACACATCCCTATCCTGAGCTAATGCTTACCAATCATTCCCTCTATAATCCACCTCCCTCAAATCATAGTTAATGTTATTCTCCCACCTCATTCTTGGTCTACTAACTGGGCGTTTTCCCTCTGGCTTTCCTACAAGAAGCTTCCATGCAAGTCTTTCATTCCCCATACGTGCAACATGTCCTGCCCATCGCAGTCTACGAGACTTGACTGTTCTTATTATATCTGGCTTCCTATAAAGACCATGTAGTTCATTGTTATGTAGTCTTCTCCATTCACCTGTCTGTTCATCTCTCTTTGGTCCAAAAATTTTCCTAAGTACTTTATTCTCAAATACCTGTAATCTCCTTTCCTCCCTTATAGTAAGAGTCCATGTTTCGCACCCATATAATATAACTGGTAGAATAATAGTTTTATATATTTTCAGTTTAACGTTTTTTGAAAGGAGTTGGGACATCAAGAGTCTCTGCAATGAATAATAGCACGCATTTCCAGAATTGAGCCTATGTTTAATTTCTTTGTGCATCTCATTCCTATTTGTGATTATTGTTCCTAGCTATTTGAATTCAGCCACTTCCTCAAAATTTCCCTCACTTGGCAAAGCTGTCCATTTCCATTATATAATGTATTTCTACGTGTGACCATATATTTAGTTTTATTGATATTTACTTACAATCCTAAGTTCTTAGTGTTACTCAACAGTGTGTGCGTATTGTCCTTTAGTATCTCCTCACTATCGGCCAACAATACTACATCATCAGCATAAACTAACAGTTTATTAATACCATTAAGTTGTAAGCCTTCCTCATTCTCCAAAGATTTAATGGCATGCTCTAGTACAAAATTAAATAGTAGAGGAGATAGTGCATCTCCTTGCTTCAACCCATTCTGGATTTCAAAAGTGTCCGAAAACTGTTTGCCTACACGCACCCTACTCTTTGTGCCATTTAGACACATTCGTATAAGTCTAACTAACTTTTTAGGAATTCCGAACTCCAGCAGGATACTATATAACTTCTCCCTCTTAATTGAATCATATGTTTTTTTGAAGTCTACATATAGTTGATTTATACACTGTTATTAGAAGTATTAAATAGATATATTTTACACAATACATTGCCAATTTAAGAGTTAATATTTCCGATACAAACAATTTCATTAAATAATTTATTAATCCTTGTTCTGAATATTGTTCATATAAAAATAAGTATCCCAGGAAATATTTACATAGAAAGTAAAAAATAAATAACTGTTTTTTACTCACGTATAGAAAATTTCTGATCTTGGATTGTAGAACTTACCTGAAATTAAAACAAATTTGATTACAAATGTAAAATACAGAAATTTAATAGGAGAATGATTAGTAAAAATTAAGTTTTTTCAAAATAACTTTAATTCAGATATGTAATAGAAAAACATCACGCAGGAAATTCTGTGATATACCAGGTTGTAACTTAAAAAAAGCGGATCAGAATTCTAACGACAAACTTTCACAGATTTTTATGGATCTTTACTGAGAATATTGATTCATATCATTATCCCTGCGACAAAGTTATATAAAAATAATAATAAATATAATATAATAATAATAACCATAATAATAATAATAATAATAATAATGTCATACGTGAAGCATTTAGACTCAGAAGTAAAAAGGTAATAAAAATATATACAGGCATTCATAGTGATATTAGAAAACGAAGGTTAAAATTTTATGGCCGTATTAAACATATTAACAGATAATGGAATACCACGAAAACAAAAGTAAAGCTCCAATGGATGGTATGATGTGGATCGATGAAGCCAAAAAGGACTTAAATTTGGCAGGAATTACTAAAGAAGATATCCCAAACAGAGATATATTTAGAATTAAGGTGAATAAGTGGCAAATTGACCAAGAGGACAAACCGAAGAAAAAAACTGGAACAACTTGGACTTGGACAAACCGAAGAAAAAAACTGGAACAACTTGGAGAGAAAACAAGCTCATAACAAAAGAATGAAAGAAATTTGGGCTCAAAGGAAACGCCTCTAAGTACTTTGCGTAGTCCTACATGGACTCATCCGCAATCAAAATAATAATATTTATTATTGTTGAAGTCATCTATTAAAATTATAACATGTCCCGGGTAGACTGCGATACGATAGGTTCTATTGGTAATGATATTGATGATAATAAAATAATAATAATAATAATAATAATAATAATAAATAATATTTCACTTATTCTGGTAGAGTTAAAGTCACAAGGCATTTCGTTCCACTCACCAACACAATTATACACTTTACATATATACAGTAAAATTATATCACAGTAAAAAAGTTATAATAAATAGATTAAAAAGAAAAAATAGAAATTAAACAACTAATGATCACCTGAGTAGGTACTATTGTTGATTAACTGTAAAAGTTATTTTTAAACTTATCATAGTACAAGAAAACATAATAGATGGCTAACACATCAATACATTATTACGTAATAATAAGTGACTGGAGAACATGGCTTCTGTTTATCAAAACTCTCAGCCAATATCCGTGAACCACCTATGAACGTTTGTCGGTAGATATCTCCTATTCCGCTCTACATAATATGTTTAGACTTTTATCAAACATTCCAAGTACCCTGTTACATTTTCTAAATTATATTTTATTTTAGATCAAAGATCACACTCTAAAAGAGTGATATTAACTGATAATTCGTATTCTGGGGAATGAGTGTAAAAACGTACAAATGGAAGGATAACTTTTCTTCCTTCTTGTCAGTACTGGTGGTTCAATTTTTACCATGTTTACCTCAGAATCCCAAAATTCAAGAGTCACAGCCGAAGTCAATAGAACATTTCCTGGCTTCAAGTCATGAATGAGTATGCCTTCCTTTTAAAGGAAAGCAAAGCTTATTTATTTAACCTGGTGATTGAATAAGATAAAGTCAAACTCATATTACATTAAAATAATTGGAAATCACAAAAATTATCATATTAGACACCAAATGAAAATTTGACCAATCTGACAATGATGGGAGTATTAACTATAACATGTTAATGTGGTTATTTAACTCAACGAACAAATAATAAATAGCATTATAAATAAACAAAAAAGAAAAAACAACATTACTAACATAACCAAACTTGAAATAGAATCCAATGACAACAACAAAAAAATGGATAACTCTCACGTACACTGGTAAAGAAACATGAAAATTGGCCAACACACTAAAAAAGCTGGATAAGAATATTAATAAAGCCTACAGAACTTACAACAAACTAAACAATTTAATAAACAACAACATCGAAGAAATAGATGAATTCGAAAATAAAGGCATCTACAAATTAATAAATTCTACATTGGGAAAACTAACAGAAGCTTCAACATTAGATTCAAGGAATATTTCAGAGATTTCGTTTACAATGGAGGAAAATCAAGTTATGCAAAACATGTAATTCAAGCTGGACACCATATGCATAACATCGATAACACCCTCACAATAGTACATAGAGAAAACATTCCAATGAGAATAAATATACTGGAGGAAATCGCAATCCTAAGAGAAATCAACAGCAACCTGATTCTCAATGAACACACCTAATCCACACAATCCTCTGTACAACATTCTCACAACCAAGTCAGTGCTTCAACAAGGGTCACCAAGAACGGACCTAATGCATTCTGCTGATGATGGGACTAGTCCCGAAAGGCCTACAGAGTTTTAAAAGAACTTAAGTTGAGGAGACGGACCACAAGGTAACGATATTATAGTTTTTAACCGTACATTATATTACTGTGAACTAATACCTCAACGGAAAATCACCATGAATTTTACTAGTATCGATATTTAACTCAAGCCCGAAATGGCAGTCAATGACCAATCATATCTCTATGAATTTTTATTTACAACCAATCACAGTCGTTTTTCACGTCGATTTTATCACTTTCATTTTATTTGCCCCACCGAATCAAGTAGCTCCCACATTGTATATATAGTGCACAAATGTACCAGATTATGCTTGGGAGATATAATAGAAAAACATTCGTAGCAATTGATCAAACCATAAAAAAAAGAAACCACTGTTTGCACTTTCTTAAACGTATTATTTCCCAGGAATTAACGTTGCACAGAAACATAATTGACATATTTACATCATAGGACATCAGAAATTAATTAATTACCTGTAATGATGTGTTTCATTTGTTCTCCCTAGGGTGCATTCTTACAATATTGCAATCCTTTGGCAAAAAATAATATATGAAGCATAACAATTGTTTCTCGTTTGTTTTCAAGCATCGCCGTTTATATTAAATATATAAATATTTATAAATAACTATATTTAATAATGATTTGTGAGTAAACAGCTTAATTTTATTCGTTAAATAGTCCTAACAAATGCCACTCTTGATTTCCAAATTCTCTAAATAAATTCACTCCTGACTTCGTGAGTCGTGAATTTATCGATAAATTTGGAAATCACTCGTGGCATTACTTATGAATAAAAATTGCTAATTATAATGTATAAACAAAGCACGTGAATGATATGGTATAGAGACCCCATTAAATAAATGAAGAAATACAAGGACAAATAATTAAATACATTGTACTAATCTATTGATTATGTATAAAAACTTCTTCATATATTGATCAATCTTAATATTATATAATTATTATATAAAGAAAATAAATTATTATTTGCAAGAAGAATAATATTAATTAGGAGTTTCAGTTGGTTGAATTAAAATTGTTTATTTTTTAACGATATTTATATTTGATAGTCTGATGTAGGCCATGTAAAAACAAAAATATTTCAAACCTGAAATCGTGCCCAGATTTGTATCGCGAATTATATATTTCTGAAAACGTATTTATTAATTTAAAATGGGATAAAACAGATAGACGTTCTACGCCATGAGAATATAGTCATTTTGATATTACAAATATTAGTAAAAGTAAAACGAAGCTCAATAAAGATTGATTAAACTCTCAATAACCAATTTTAGAGCTCCTGTGTAACAACCATCTCTTGAAACGTTTGTCATTGTTTTCAATGCAGCCTACAATTTACTTTCGAACCTAGGTTACATTTTTATTTCAAATTACATATTACCTTCGTTCTACCCGGTGGAAGACCAAATCAACTTAATTGAATATTCGTTCCAAAATAATAAAGCGAGTTTATATGATACCATGTAAAATAAACAAATTTTAATTGATTAATTCTAAAAGGAGAATATCAAAATAACCCCTCTCTTCAGTGTTAGTTGAAATAGTTGTAAAGTATATTATGTTATCCAGGCAGCTTTGATAGATATTTTTCTCATTATCTTATTCTGTTAGGGTGTGTGTGTGTGTGTGGGTGTGTGCACGTGTCTGTGGGTGTGCGAGCATTCGCGTGTGTGCGTGCGTGTATATGTGTGAGAGAAGAGAGAGAGAGAGAGAGGGAGAGAGTTATGTAGGTATTTAATGTACCGTAAAATGTGGTAACCATGATCATATGTGCAACTTTGAGCAATTTATATTTATAGTAATATGTTACTACATTGAAATAGTTTATAAACGAAAAATTAAGGGAATTTTAAAGTGATAATTTCAAATATCTGGAAAAAAATAATTATAAATAAGAGTGAGTAGCTCCACCATTGCCGGTCCCAAGCCCGGATGAGAAAGGAGGAAGGGGAGGAGTAACACCTCGTAAAAAAACCTTGGTTCAGCTGGCCCGGCTGATGGTACCATGTGAGGGCCCCTTGCCCCAGGGAACGGTGAAGACCTCAACGGCAATGAAGGCGGAGAGGGATACCCTTAATACGGCAGATTTGGCGGAAGAGGCACCCTACCCACACTCAGGGAAAGAGAGAGGAACCGCTGCCTTGCGTAGAAGGAGAAACTTCAAAGGCTAAGGGAGCATCCCCTACAGAAAAGCATGCCTGTCCAAGAGGCATTGAGGTGGCAACCCCACCACTGGACTTACCCAACTACAGGCTGGTAACCTATAATGGGGAAAACTTTAAATACTCGGAAGACTACAGGAAATAAGCAGATCAGTTTTTGTAGTCGCAGAACGGGCATCATCACCCAATACTGCATTCGGAAGAAGAAGAAGAAGAAGAAGAAGAAGAAGAGTGAGTAGCTTAAATATATTAAACATCATGCTCAAATCTGGAAACACACGCTAATATACATTACTGGAACTACTATCATTCTAAATTCACTAAAAACATTTTAGCTACTCGTATCTGTATGTATGTCCTGTACGTATGTATGTTAGCATAACTCGCGATTGCCTGCAGCATTTCAACCAAATGTGGTGTACATATGAACTGTGATGAAAAAGTAACTGCAAGGTTAAAATATCCCTGGAACCTCTATAGGATATGAGAAAATATGTAAAATAATGTTTCCGCATAGATCTGAAAGCCTGTAGTTTTGCACCCAAACTCCGTACAAATATAAAGTACAATCTGGGAAGTTACTCTTGGGGGGGGGTAAGGGACTCTTATCAATCTTTGGACGGATGAGAAAGAATAAAAAAAAGTACCGATATTAATGTCGAATCCATATTTTTGGGGCCGCTCATCTGATTGGCGACGGTTTCAGTGACATTTAAGCCCAAATGTAATAGGCGTACCTATCACACCCCAAGAGAAGGGTGAGAAGCAGTGAAAAATAAAATTTTAATAAGTGATAGAGAATAGTGTATGATCGAGAGTTTTCGAATTCGCTAAGCTGATTATTCACAGTTCTGATGTGATTTAAGTCCAATAATGACACCTGACACTCCTAAGAAGGGCAATGGGTGAAAAAGAAAATGACATCCGAGACCGAGGTTAGAATCAAATCCTCAGTTTCCGGAGTCTCTGAACTGATTGGTGACAGTGCAAATGCCAGGTAAGCCCAAGTTTAGCCTAACTTTATATCCATAGGGGTGAAAATAATGTCCAGAATGACGGAGATTAGCAACTAATCTATTATATAATTGTAGGCTTTCACGACCGGCGTCTTGATCCATACTTGGTTCGTCTTCCGGGCTTATAGGCCGTGGTCTGGTTGTCTTCTTACTCGACACTAGAGATCCTTTAAGTCATGCCGGTATATATCGTATGTGCAGTTGTGGAGAGGTGTACATCGGTACAACAAAAAGAATGATCAACACAAGATTGCAAGAACACATGAGACACTGCAGACTAAAACAAAATGAAAAATCGGCCGTAGCGGAACACTTGATGAACAACCAACAACATATTATAAGATTCGAAGATACTCAGGTAATATCACAAACATCACATTACTACACAAGACTATACAGAGAAGCCATTGAAATATATAAACATAAAAATTCCTTCAACAAAAAAGAAGAAACCATGAAGATAAACAAAATTTGGATCCCAGCACTGCATAACACGACAACGAAGCCTATGACTTCTGCAATCGGCACAACAGTAAAAAACTCGGTCTGCGCAGAAAACCTCCCCACCACCCGGGGTTTAGCTATAAAAAGAGAGACAGTTTCCAACCACCAGCCAGTCTGCAGCCGACTGTTGAGGAGTTCACAGAGAGCACGCAGTATCTCCTGATGAGGTCTACCGCAGCAGTAGACGAAACGTCGAGTAAGAAGACAACCAGACCACGGCCTATAAGCCCGGAAGACGAACCAAGTATGGATCAACTAATCTATTGTTTTCGAAGTCATAAATCTGTTTGGGAACTGTAAACATCTCACATATGTTCAATTTTGACCCCTATTACCTCTAGGTGGTGAGAAGGAATGAAACATAATGTCCAAAATTACCATGATTGGTATCTACACCATAGTTGTCGGAGTGGGTAAGTACATCGGTGACACTTACGATGGCATTTAAATTAACGTATAGCCCCTATAGTTCCTAGCGGGGTAAGTGTGAGCGACGTGTAGATATAATAAAGAATATTATAATTACAAAACAATTAACGTTATCTCAGTCAAAACATAAATTTATTGTGTCGGCGTTTCAATCTCCTCTTGTGAGATTATTTTCAAGACATGGTTGTTTATACATTTATTGTACATAGTTACCATCACCAAGACAATTATTATTTTTTTAATATGAATCTATGAATACAAATTGAAATGTATAAATTTAAAATTTCAATTTAGAATTTAAAATATTTTAGCAAGGAATCATATGTTCCACACCATTCATTTAAATCTTTTTGTTTATTTAATGTTTTATTTTGTTCTTTCTTTATATGGGCCATTTCTGCTATTAATCTTTTTTGATAATTATTTTCTTTGTGTAAAATTTTTATGTCATTCCATTTCATTTTATGATTTTCATGCATCATGTGTTCACTGATTACACCAGGTGCAGAACTTTCAGTAATCAGTGAACACATATTTCAAAAGAGGGAGACCAAGGTTAACATGGAAGGAAAGCATGAAGACAGTAATGCAAGCTAGAGGGCTAAGCATCGAAGATTCCCAAGACCGTAGGCTTTGGAGGTTTGGCACGGGAAGACGGCAGCAGCTGTAAAAACCCGAAGATAGATAGAATAGACATAATTCATCAAAATCATAAAATGAAATGACATAAAAATTTTACACAAAGAAAATAATTATTAAAAAAGATTAATAGCAGAAGTGGCCTATATAAAAAAGAACAAAATAATGCATTAAATAAACAAAAAGATTTAAATGAATGGTGTGGAACATATGATTCCTTGCTAAAATATTTTTAATTATAAATTCAAATTTTAAATTTATACATTTAAATTTGTATACATATATTCATATTTAAAAAATTAATTGTCTTGGTGATGGTAACTATGTACAATAAATTTATAAACAACCATGTCTTGAAAATAATCTCACAACAGGTGATCGAAACGTCGACACAATAAATTTATGTTTTGACTGAGATAACGTTTATTTTTTGTAATTTTAATATTAATTACTGTCAGTGGAAAATCATTTTTAAAAAAGTCATAATAAAGAATAGTGGAATGCAGGCTTTCACGGCCGGTAATCATGGTAATAAAAGATTTCGGTCTATGTGACCGTGGTCTATAACCGGCGTTTCTTCCAGACGTTTCTCCCTCAACTGCGGAGGGCATCTTCCGCAGTTGAGGGAGAAACGTCTGGAAGAAACGCCAGTTATAGACCACGGTCACATAGCCCGGAATCTTTTATTACCATAATAAAGAATGTTCGATGTTATTAACGAATCTATAGTATTTAGAATCGCTGAGGTGAATAGAGACTCTCCCTATTGGGTTTAAGTTCAGCGTCATGGGAATGGATGGTAAGAGGTGATTGAAAATAAATTAAGATAGGGTAATAGGTTTTCAGGATTTAAGAATATATCTCTTATGCATATTTTTGGACCTAGAGAAGTAGAACAGACAGGTGAAAGAAACAAACAACATAACATGAGATGCTTATTTATAGGAAGTAGTTACGTCTAGTAGACTGCGATGAACAGGATTAGTGGTACGAATGGGGAATGAAAGAGGTGCATGAAAACTTCTTCTGGGGAAATCAGAGGGAACGTGCTCAGTAGGTCAGCCAAGAGTGAGGAGGAGAAACAATTATTTGAGGGGAATTAATTACACGGGGGTTTATTGGAAAATATTAACTCAAGATATGTGAGTGACGTCCATGAATCTTCGAGTTCCATAATCCAGATGAGTTAGTCATTCAGACAGCTTGTACTCAGTAGGCTCCTGCATAGAGTGACGGATTGTCGGACAAACTGAGCGTGTCCATAATATGTGTATCAGATTCATATTTAATGTTCGAAAATACGATCACATTTCTCCATTATTCCACGAATTGTCATGGCTACATCTAAAAGAGAGAAGAAAATCGCACTGTCTAATTCTCCTATTTAAGATCCTACATACCTCGATTCCCAATTATTTATCATCCCGTTTCCAGTATCTATCCTCAAACCATAACTTAAACACAAGATCACAACATAGTCTCTTACTTAATATACCGCAACATAGAACATCACATCACTCCATGTCATATACCATCTCCACTTCCCGCAACTGGAATTCCCTACCACAAGAAATAAGGGGCTGCCGGACATTGACAACTTTTAAAAGAAATCTAAATTTATATTTGCTCTAAACTCGACTTTATTATCCAGTGTAAGATATATATATTAATTGGTGTTTCCCGTATAATGTATCATATTTATATTATTATTATTATTATTATTATTATTATTATTATTATTATTATTATTATTATCGTATCATTATTGTTATTACCCTATAAAATGTTGTTTGTACATGACATTTACATTACTACATTTATTGTATCTTTAACTGTTTATAATTAGTATAGTGTATATCTATATTTGTCGAATATTTACTGTATTTGTATTTGTGCTGGTTGAGTGGAAGAGAGGGCCTTATGGCCTTAACTCTGCCAGAATAAATAAAGTATTATTATTATTATTATTATTATTATATATACCTACACAAATAAATAATAGTTTTAAAAAACTAAAACAACACGCTTTATTAGAAAACCAAACTAAAAAATAAAAAATAATTTTAATTTCCAACACGCTTGGGACAAAATAAAAGTGGTCAAGGAAAAAATCATCTCCAACACATCTAGAATAAAAGTAGAGTTATCTGCAAAAACACATAATTTTACCATCAAAAGCGTGGGGTGCTCTACATCAATTAATATATTTGATAATAAACAGATATAGGTAAAAGTAAAGTCTCTAAGAAGAAAATGTAAAAACCATAAAAAGCACCCCATGCTTTTGATGGTAAAATAATATTTTTTGTAGATAACTAGTTTTATTCTATATGTGTTGGAGATGATTTTTTGCTGACTACTTTAATTTTATCCCAAGCGTGTTGTAAATAAATATTATATTTCATTTTTTAGTTTGGTTTTCTAATAAAGTGTGTTGTTTTTGTTTTTGAACTATTATTTTTTTATTTTTATTTTTAGTTTAATTGATTGTCAAACTAGAATCCCATGAAAAATTAATTGCTTAATACTCTTCTAAAAAATCCTCCTGACCGGATTTGAACCAGCGACCTATGGATTACTGAAGTTATATACCACTACAGTCCACCGCCCTACCAACTGAGCTCTTACAATGATTGACTAAAAAGTCGGTAAGTCCGCAACCTATTATACCGGTTTCTATTTTTTTTATGTCCTGATGAATGTGACAAGGATTTTAGGAACAAAATATAAAATTATTGTATTGGCATTGGTCCTTTACAAGTACAAAGTTTCAAGTCGATCCATTTTTTTTAAGTGAGTGAAAATCGTGTTCAAAGATTCCCTTACATAGATACAGGTCAAGCTAATATAAAGCATGTAAAAAGGAAGTTACTATAGACTTCAAAAATAAACAGATAAATAAATTAACATATGTAGACAAATTTCTAAAGCTACACCCCTGAACAAAATTGCTCCTCCTTACTATTTGTATATACACCTATACAACTTGTGTCATTGCGAATATATGTTCGGGACATAAACCACAATCAGATAACTCGACACAACCCTCGCTCGGTAATTTATCTAAATGTTTATAATTTTAAATAGTTGCTTTATCGTCACAATCTTCTTCTTCTTCTTCGTCACGACTTAGGCTTATTTACTAGCCCGATTCGGCTCCAAATTGCTGCTGTTTTCATCTTTCATTTGGTCTTCCCAAGCTCTTCTTACTCGTAGTGAGTTCCATACTGCTTTTTGTATTATATTCTCAGTTGTCCTTGCAAAGTGTTCTTTCCAGTTTGTTTTATAATAATAATAATAATAATAATAATAATAATAATAATAATAATAATACTTACTCACTGGCACTATCAAACCCGTAGGTTCATGGCCGCGCGGACATAAGCTCTCCATACATCCCTATCCTGAGCTAATGCTTTCCAATCATTCCCTGTATAATCTACTTCCCTCAAATCATAGTAATGTTGTTCTCCCACCTCATTCTTGGTCTACCAACTGGGCGTTTTCCCTCTGGCTTTCCTACAAGAAGCTTCCATGCACGTCTTTCATTCCCCATACGTGCAACATGTCCTGCCCATCGCAGTCTACGAGACTTAACTGTTCTTATTATATCTGGCTTCCTATAAAGACCATGTAGTTCATTGTTAGTAGTCTTCTCCATTCGCCTGTCTGTTCATCTCTCTTTGGTCCAAAAATTTTCCTAAGCACTTTATTCTCAAATACTCGTAATCTCCTTTCCTCCCTTAAAGTAAGAGTCCATGTTTCGCACCCATATAATATAACTGGTAGAATAATAGTTTTATATATTTTCAGCTTAACGTTTTTTGAAAGGAGTTGGGACATCAAAAGTCTCTGCAATGCATAATAGCATGCATTTCCAGAATTGAGCCTATGCTTAATTTCTTTGTGCGTCTCATTCCTATTTGTGATTATTGTTCCTAGGTATTTGAATTCAGCCACTTCCTCAAAATTTCCCTCATTTGTCATTAGCCGTCCATCTCCATTATATACTGAATTTCTACCTGTGACCATATATTTAGTCTTACTGATATTTACTTCCAGTCCCAATTTCTTAGTGTTACTCAATAGTGTGTGCGTGTTGGCCTTTAGTATATAATAATAATAATAATAATAATAATAATAATAATAATAATAATAATAATAACTATAAAAGTACACAACCACGAGTATAAAACTTTGTGTATACCGTGTTTGGTTTGTATTCTTAACATTTCAAATCTAATTTTATAAAATTATGTATAAACTCTCGTTTATTATTATAATAATAATAATAATAATAATAATAATAATTTTATTGCAGCCAAATAGCCAGGATTAAAGTAGGATACATTTTAAATTTACATATTTGCATATTCACAAATTGTCTTTGTTCTTTTTGTGCATAGCTCAATGTGATATCGGTCACATGTTTTTTTTGCATAGCATACATTTACAGTCTATGTTTGGTTCATGGAATTTTGTGTTGTTGCATATCAGGTGGTGGAATCCATGGATTGCCAGCCTAGTGATGACGTGTCTCATTTCGATATTTTCTTTTGTCCACGCACGGTCCACCATTGCCCCGGTGCTGTAGAATTCTGGATGTATTTCTTGTCTTTTCCTGTTCAATGTTGCTAGCAGCTGCTCAGATGCGCTGGTGCTGGTTAAGAGTATGCTTGTTCTGAGGTCGTCGATGAGGAAAGTTTCCTTCGCCAGTAGGTATGCGAGTCTTGAATGCGTTACTTTTGACACTCCTAATACTGCCTTTATATATCTCGCTTTTACCCTTTCTAGAGAGGAAAGATTCTTCATCGTTAAATGTGTCCAGAAGATATCTATGCCGTATGTCAGTATTGGTAGAATTTTTGCTCTAAATAACAGCATTGCCGTCTCTAAGGTGAGGGATCTAATGTTTCTTATTTCGTGAATAATCGTCATAATAGGATCCATTGATTGGACTATTTCTTCCATTCCGTCTCGCGAAGTTATATCTGTTGTCGATGAGATTTGTTTAGGTATACCAATCACCAGGCCTAGCAGATTCTACAAACGCTGTTAGGTTAGGTAATTACTAAGCGGAGTAGTGAGAGAGGTGATGGGTAATATGCGGTCCTGCCCAGAATCGTCCGATTTCTATACACCTGACTAATACTTTCAGAGAGTAACATACATTTTAGTTGTGATACACGTATTGCAGGTATTGGAGGACTTATAAAGGGCGCATTGTTTTTTTTGTGTTTGTTTATCTGTGTCCGCTAGCATCGACAATACTGGATAGTGTTATAGTTACTTTATGGTGCAATTGTAATTGTCTGCCGTATTGTACAGTTTTTACAGCACCTACTATACCTGGTTCAGTCTTGATATTGTGTTCTTATTAATAATGTTAATAGTTGAATGCAGGCTTTCACGGCCGGTAATCATAATGTTGAGTGATTCCGGGTTATGTGGCCGTGGTCCATAGTTGGTGTTGATACCAGACGTTTCGCCCTCAACTGCGGAGGGCATCTTCAGTGGCGAGTGCTTCTAGGCGTGTTTCCTGGTCGGAAGATCTACTTAGAGTGAGCGCTGCGGACGTTGTGGACGTTGTATTAGTGGTGGGTGCAGGGTGAGTGGGCGTGGCTCTTGCTGATTGGCTAATGGTCGTCTCCTTGTTGTCCCTAGTGTTAATGCATTTATTTTCTAGTGTATGATACCAGGCCTTAGCCAGTTTGATACCTTCCTCTTTTCTGTTGATATTTCCCTTATGCTTGTATATTTCTATAGCCTCTCGGTATAATCTAGGGAAACAGTAGGAAGTTGTGGCTAAAACTTGTGTATCGTCGAATAGAATCTGGTGTCCATTCATAATGGCATGTTCTGCTACAGCTGATTTATCCATTTCTCCTTGTCTGCAGTTTCTTTTATGTTCTGATAAACGGGTGGCTATACTTCTTTTCGTGGTCCCTATATATGATTTACCACACGAACAAGGAAGTCGATATACGCCGCAAGTGGAGAGAGGTGGCCGAGGATCCTTAGCTGTTCTTATTGTTCCCACCCCTCGTCCGTACAAGTGTTGTTTACATCCTTTGAATAATAATGTTGTCGTGTACTTAAAGGATTCAGTGTATGATCCCCTCGCCCTGTCGGCCCTGTCAAACACTTACCTGTCATCCCTCCCTGTAATACAACTAGAATGGAATTATTTTTTGTTGCATTAGTGGTATATGCTAATATCCATCCTTAGAATACCTTACTCCAGAAGGTTCACCGCTGTGGTCTCGAGGTAGCGTGCTGCCTTGTCACGGAGCGGGCCCGGGTTCGATCCCCGGTCGGGGTGAGGTTTTTATCGGGGTTTTTCCTCACCTGTAAGGCAAATGTCAGGAAAACTTTAAGGCCCAAACGGTCCCCGAAATCATATGGCCACCATCATCATCCTTATCATTATAATCATCATCAACCTTCACCGGTGTGGAAAGCAACGGGAAGCTACCACACCTACAATTCCCTAGTAAAGCTGCAAGCATAGCATGAAAATGCTATGATTGTAGTGAAGGACATTCCTTCGGGCAGAATTACTATGGATGGATGGAGAACAATAGCCGGACTGTATTATTTGTGGTATTCATGGAAAAATATATGGGCGCATTCAGTGACCAAAGCGCTGCAAAAGCGCTTTATCTTCAGCATACCATTCAGCGGGCAATAAAGCGTTCTAGAGGACTTGCAGCTATTGCAGCGAAGTAAAAGTAGGCTGCAGACGAAATCGCTGCATCCTTTGTGATTGGTTCTTTGATTCAGATGTCTTTATCTCTAAACAATTTATGTTTGATGTACATATTTTGTGTTATTTACCTCTGGACATTATTAGAGTTATTCGTGGTGGATAATCCTTTTAGACGAACATAAGTGATATATTAAGTAAAACTAAAGACGGCGATAATTTTAAGATTGTTATATACATTACGAATTTACGATTATAACCTCTTCTTTGCATGTAGATCATTGTGTTATTGACGAGTCGATGTTTTTATTATGAAAATGATATCCCTAGATGATACATTCACTAATACCTGGTACAAAGTTAATTATATATATATTGGGGGCACGCCGTAGCGTAGTGGTTAAGGCACTGCGATACAAACCGGAAGGTCGAGGGTTCAAGTCCCAGTGGGGTCAGGATTTTTAAACTGACCCAAACCTTCTGGTGGCACTATGGCCCTGGGGTCGACTCAGCCTCTAACGGAAATGAGTACCAGACGCTTGTTCTGGGGGTAAAGGCGGCCGTCACGCAGGGTTGACAACCCGGCTGACATAAAGTGTCGTATACATCACATAGGGAATTTGCAGGAGTGATATTTAACATAAAAAAATAATATCAATTTGTGTCGAACTCAGGGTCGGATTGAGAGAAGAAATTAAGCCCCTATATTTATAGACGTCTGTGAATAACACGGGTGCAGGCTGACGATGTCTGAAGAACGAAATGGATGATAATAGTATGGGGAAAGGTGGAATGAAATTGTGGTGGGGGAAAATGGGAGAACCCCGAAAAAAACCTGCCGCAGTCCGTTCCCTCCACTACGAGACTCTAATAAAGTTAAAAAAGCTGTTCCTACTAAAACACAAATTATAAAATTCAATCAATAATAAATATTATAGATACGATTCTCAAAACTCCAGCGGTGAGAGTCGAGGGTATAATCGCTTGCGTCACGGAGCCGCCTCATAATTTACAGTAATATAATGTACGGTTAAAAACTATAATATAGTTAGTGGAATGCAGGCTTTCACGGCCGGTAATCATGGTAGTAAAAGATTCCGGGCTATGTAGCAGTGGTCTATAACTGGCGTTTCTTCCAGACGTTTCTCCCTCAACTGCGGAGGGCATCTTCAGTGGCGAGCGCTAGAAGCTGTTGTTTCATGTCGAGTCTACGACAGGAAACAACAGCTTCTAGCGCTCGCCACTGAAGATGCCCTCCGCAGTTGAGGGAGAAACGTCTGGAAGAAACGCCAGTTATAGACCACGGCCACATAGCCCGGAATCTTTTACTACTATAATATAGTTACCTTGTAGGTACGTCTCTTCAACTTATGTTCTTTTAAAACTCTGTAGGCCTTTCGGGACTAGTCCCATCATCAACAGAACGCATTAGGTCCGTTCTGTTGATGATGGGACTAGTCCCGAAAGGCCTACAGAATTTTAAAAGAACATAAGTTACCTACAAGGTAACTATATTATAGTTTTTAACCGTACATTATATTACTGTGAACTAATACCTCAACGGAAAATCACCATGAATTTTACTAGTATCGACTCATAATTTAGTAATAAAAAATACATTTTTTCTCGCCATAATAATATTTTATTTTAAACGATCAATTCGTCCATTTCATAAATAACATCCATTAAATTATATCGTAAATTATATATATCCCTATTAGTATGACTAATTTCATTAACACGGTAAATCAGTTGCAGGTATATCTCTAGGAGAACAAAAGAGGAGTCAAGATATCAGAGATGAACTACAAATCTATAATATAAACGAGAAAATACATACAAATAAACGTAATTGGTTTGAACATATACAAAGAATGCCAAATAATCGTTTATCAAAACAGCTGCTTCATTATAGGCGTCTAGGCTGAAGAAATGTAGGAAACGTTGGAAGGACGACCTGCGCCTGCGGCATGTAGTGCGCCGGGGAACGGAACGGGCCAACAGGCCCATACCTTGAAGATGATGATGATGATGATGATGGTGTAGTAATATGAGTAATGAGCCCATGAACAAAAGGAAATTGGCTGTTCCGCTGCATGCAGTGGTCCATTCAACAAAATTGTTAAATGTCCGCTGCAATGGCAGCCATTTTTGTAAAGCGCTTCTGCATAGCTTTTGGCAGCTGGATGCGTCCTATATCATGACACAGTTACCTTCACTTGGAGGTCTATACAGCTGAGTTTCTAGAAATGTATTTTCAGATCTTGCGCCTCTATACAACGTCTGTGGAATTTTTGTTTATGGGAAAATTATATTGGATATGAGAGATGAATAAGAATAATTTGCGTCAAAAAATCAATCAAGCTATTGACGTCATACTGAAAAATCCTACTGAATACCAAGAATTCAACTATGTGTTGGACAACTGGCGCACCACTGATTTGCATATATGATAACTGTTTGAATGAGACAAAATTTCAAATATTCCTTAATCAGATAATGTACCTAAGTTTTACCTTTATCATGTAGAATATTCTGGGAAAAGGATCTGATATTTAGTGAGGAGATTGTATGAAACAAAACAAGCATTACAATTTTATAAACGTTGGCCCTAAACATAATATCTTATGAGATATGACCATCTCTCTTAATTATCGCCACTCTCTTTGATATACTCTTCACAAGAGTGCGCGATATGATCGTCATCCAATCCAATTTCCCATCTACGTCTGACGTAATCGCGCACTATTTAGAATACCCCGTTTATTTGTTGTAGCCTATAGTAATAGAGATAGGCATTGAATACGTGTTCTCATAGTATATATAAATATATATATATATATATATATATAGTTTATGGGGATAACGTCGTTTAGGTCTTCCTACATTTCCTCGGCTTTCAGGTTTATAATAAAATATGTGTTTTGTTTAAACAATTATTTGGCATTATTTTGGGACGTAATAAAGGATTCGATAATAAATTTAATGATCACGTACAAGCAATTTCCGACACCCTCTTGTAAAAACAATGAGGGAGATGATCCACACACGAGAAGGCAGGGCCAATTCTTTGGTAAAAGAATAGGACAAGTGGCTGAAGTCATAAATCAGATAACGATGATTAATTAAATTATTGGTATGAATCTAATAACTTGGAAGCTGGAGACAAACTACATTTAGATCCGGCAGATCAACAATGGACCATTTTTTAATCTTCAGTAATTAGTCAAAGATGACTAATAAATTTATTTTTCTTAGGTCTACAAAAAGCTTATAATAGAACACCATGGAAAAAATCATGGCAAACATTAACATACTTCCATTTTAACAACATTGTGATAAAGATAAGTCAGACTTTTATGTTCAGAATCTCTATTGAAAATCAAAATAAGGATAAAATTAACACCTGAATTTAAAGTAACTAAATGACTTAAGGCTCTCTATCTGGAAAATGACTTAAGGCTCTCTATCTGGAAAATGACTTAAGGCTCTCTATCTGGAAAATGACTTAAGGCTCTCTATCTGGAAAATGACTTAAGGCTCTCTATCTGGAAAATGACTTAAGGCTCTCTATCTGGAAAATGACTTAAGGCTCTCTATCTGGAAAATGACTTAAGGCTCTCTATCTGGAAAATGACTTAAGGCTCTCTATCTGGAAAATGACTTAAGGCTCTCTATCTGGAAAATGACTTAAGGCTCTCTATCTGGAAAATGACTTAAGGCTCTCTATCTGGAAAATGACTTAAGGCTCTCTATCTGGAAAATGACTTATGGCTCTCTATCTGGAAAATGACTTATGGCTCTCTATCTGGAAAATGACTTAAGGCTCTCTATCTGGAAAATGACTTAACGCTCTCTATCTGGAAAATGACTTAAGGCTCTCTATCTGGAAAATGACTTAAGGCTCTCTATCTGGAAAATGACTTAAGGCTCTCTATCTGGAAAATGACTTAAGGCTCTCTATCTGGAAAATGACTTAAGGCTCTCTATCTGGAAAATGACTTAAGGCTCCCTATCTGGAAAATGACTTAAGGCTCCCTATCTGGAAAATGACTTAAGGCTCTCTATCTGGAAAATGACTTAAGGCTCTCTATCTGGAAAATGACTTAAGGCTCTCTATCTGGAAAATGACTTAAGGCTCTCTATCTGGAAAATGACTTAAGGCTCTCTATCTGGAAAATGACTTAAGGCTCTCTATCTGGAAAATGACTTAAGGCTCTCTATCTGGAAAATGTCTTAAGGCTCTCTATCTGGAAAATGACTTAAGGCTCTCTATCTGGAAAATGACTTAAGGCTCTCTATCTGGAAAATGACTTAAGGCTCTCTATCTGGAAAATGACTTAAGGCTCTCTATCTGGAAAATGACTTAAGGCTCACTATCTGGAAAATGACTTAAGGCTCACTATCTGGAAAATGACTTAAGGCTCTCTATCTGGAAAATGACTTAAGGCTCTCTATCTGGAAAATGACTTAAGGCTCTCTATCTGGAAAATGACTTAAGGCTCTCTATCGATCTGGAAAATGACTTAAGGCTCTCTATCTGGAAAATGACTTATGGCTCTCTATCTGGAAAATGACTTATGGCTCTCTATCTGGAAAATGACTTAAGGCTCTCTATCTGGAAAATGACTTAACGCTCTCTATCTGGAAAATGACTTAAGGCTCTCTATCTGGAAAATGACTTAAGGCTCTCTATCTGGAAAATGACTTAAGGCTCTCTATCTGGAAAATGACTTAAGGCTCTCTATCTGGAAAATGACTTAAGGCTCTCTATCTGGAAAATGACTTAAGGCTCTCTATCTGGAAAATGACTTAAGGCTCTCTATCTGGAAGTAAGAGTGGAAAATAGTACATTGATTCAACAACACTTGAGGTTTGGCACAACAGACACAAGGGATATTCTCTGTCATCAATGTTATTTAAAATTTATATTTCAAAATCTTTAGAACACTGGATGAGAAAATGTATAATAATAATAATAATAATAATAATAATAATAATAATAATAATAATAATAATAATAATAATAATAATAATAATAATAATAATAATAATAATAATAGCTTTATAGGTGAGGGTGTTTACATAAGAACATATGCGGTATTACCCGTTTAAGGAGTAAGCGAAGTTGTTGACGGAGGGCACTGCAGTCGTGTTTATGCAGGAATAGAACACGTGACACTGCTATCTTTGAGTGCGGGGGGAATGGGACGTGGGACGCTGACAGTGTACACTGCCTTACATGACGTCACGTATAGCAACAAACAGAGCTTCGTAATTCTTCCGCCTGCAGAGATGTTTTGAATGACTAATATATATACTTCGCTGATTAGTTAGGAATTGAACATCATTTTGAAGATTTAAAAATTCTTTTGGAGGGGTTCGCAAAATGGAGCTTCACTGTGAACATGGAAAATCTAATCAATTGAGTTGGTGTTTACTTTTGAAAATCCATATTTATTAATACACAAGTGATCTTCTTGGTGATAAAATATTAAAATATATATGCAGTCAATATGCCCATTTCACCAATTACTGTTTTAAAATGGTCAACAAGTTTCTACAGCCAAGCTGTCATTCTCAAGACCAGATATTGACTGAAGACAAAATTGATAATAAATAAATAAACAAATTCAGTTAAAAACAAACTACGTCACATGACGCAATCATTCATAAGTAAACAATAAAACATAATAAAACAATTATGCCGTACGTTCCCTCTTTAACTAGAGGTTTGAACAAGATATTCAAAGGGTTAGATACTAAATTAATTTTTACTTCCACTTTGACATTAAATAGTGTACTTGGAAACCCTAAAGATAAAAAAATCCGGTATTTATGAAATTGGATGCAATGACTGTGATATGAAATATGTTGGGCAAACCAGAAGATCCATTTTAACTAGATTTAACGAACATATTGCCCATTTTAGACTTAACAGAATTGAAAAATCTGGAGTTGCCCAGCATATTTCTGATTACGGTCATGCTATCAATAAAAGTAACCTTAGGCTGATTCGTTCGGTCATTGATTTCAAATTCCTTGACGTCCTTGAAAGTTTCGAAATTTATAAAAATAAGGATAAAATAATGAATAAAGACAAGGGCCCTATTCCGTACAGCGCCCTCTTTTCTTTAATTGAAACAAAAGAAGATTAGTTTTATTATGTTTTATTGTTTACTTATGAATGATTGCGTCATGTGACGTAGTTTGTTTTTAACTGAATTTGTTTATTTATTTATTATCAATTTTGTCTTCAGTCAATATCTGGTCTTGAGAATGACAGCTTGGCTGTAGAAAATTGTTGACCATTTTAAAACAGTAATTGGTGAAATAGGCATATTGACTGCATATATATTTCCATATTTATTAATTAAATAAAAATAAAAATACATTTTTATTTAATTAATGGAAAATCTAATTACATTGCTAAGGGATCAAGCTCAATTCTTAATATTAGGAGGTCAAATGCGAATTTTTAAACATTGTGGCAATCATTAGTGTTTAGGAATAATATACCTAATTCCCAAATAAGTAAAAGAAGATTACGAATCACCGCTGTGGTCTCGAGGTAGCGTGCTGACTTGTTACGCAGCGGACCCGGGTTCGATTCCCGGTCGGGACAAGTTTCCTGGATGAGGTTTTTCGGGTTTTTTCTCACCTGTGAGGTAAATGTCAGGAACCTAAGGCCCAAACGGTCCCCGAACACCATCTGGCCATTATTATCATCAATATCATATTCGACTAATTAACTTAAGTTTAGTTTAAGGCCTCTCCTGGAGCATCGTTACCATCATCACCAACTCTCATATCATAGGGGCAGCGAAACCCCGCCTTCCAAGCGCCCCAAACTCAGAAATGGGTTACAAGTACGCCATGTCAGGAGACAACACCAGAAATGTATTCACGTAGACTTTCACGACTGGAGTTGCTATGATGATCTTGAAGAAGATTTTCGGGCTGTAGGCCGTGGTCGTGAGGCTTGTAGTTCCCCGACGTTTCGCCAGAGACTGCGTCTGGCATCCTCAAGGGTTGCCTTGAGATGAACGTATAAATAAGACAGACAGCGGACAGAATTGCCAGTCTCAAGACAACCCTTGAGGATGCCAGACGCAGTCTCTGCCGAAACGTCGGGGAACTACAAAGCCTCACGACCACGGCCTACAGCCCGAAAATCTTCTTCAAGATCATCATAACACCAGAAATGTTGAAATGACAACCTGGGGCATTAAAAGTAATAATGTAATAGGGAAAATCACCAATGTCGATTTTAAACAAGATTATTTGGAACAAAATAAATTAAAAATAAAATAAATCAAGAACCTCTAGCAGCATAGCAACTTTTGGAGGAGATCAGCTATAATATAAAAAAATACAAGTTTACAAACAATGAGATAAAAACTAAAATGAGATTAAATATTATTTGTACTGAACTATCTTCTTCTTCTTCTTCTTCCGAATGCAGTATTGGGTGATGATGCCCGTTCTGCGACTACAAAAACTGATCTTTCCATTAGTTGAAGGGTCTTCCGAGGTCTCTTTTGCCTTTAGGGTTGAAGTGGTAAATCATCTTTGGTAAACGGGAATTTTACATTCTCTGGACGTATTGGAACCATTTCATCTGATAATTTTGTATATGTTCAACCATTTCCCTACTATTCCACTGCATCCTTATCTCATCACTTTTCATTCTATCCCTTAATTTTACTCCAGTTAGTGATCGGAGGAATCTCATTTGTGAACTATTAATGCGGGATTTATCTTTTGCTCGAAGTGTCCAGCATTCACTTCCATATAGTAGAGCAGGTTTGGCTATGGCATTATGAAATCTCAATTGGATTTCTTTCCTCATTTGTTTTCCAAAGTTTCTCCCAATTATACCATTTAATCTGTTATATTTTTCTAAATTTGTTTCCACATCTTTTTGATTATGAAACTGTGATATATTATTACCTAAATAATTAAAGTGTGTTACTTGTTCTATCGGTTTATTATTTATTATTATTTTTACTCTCGAAAGTCCCTTTCCAGTGATTGCCATGAATTTGGTTTTATTTTCAGATATTTTCATGTTGTATTTTTCCAGGGTGTTCTGCAATTTAAACGCTGATCTCTGTACTGAATTATATACAACACAACTGCAATTGTCCGGTCATATGAAACGAATGACTAGAAATACTACCGAAGAAAGTGTTGTTATGGCTGCCACTCGAGAGGGAAACAAAACGATTGTTATACTCCGAATATAAAAAAACAATGAGAGGAAAAATAGTATAAAAGAATAACACTGAAATAATAAACAAAATTGGGAAATAAATTTAAATCAATATTTAACATAGGGCCTGTAGACATTGAGCACTTGGAAGTTGTGTTAAATTGTTATTCCGGATTTAGATAAGTCAATTATAATTTTATTTAGCAATTACATACACTATTTTTATTATGGATATATGGCTTATTGGGAATGACTCTCAAATAATTATTATTTTAATCAATTGAGTTGGTGTTTACTTGATGAAAATCCATATGAAGAAGGTACAGTGTACCGAAACAGCTGTCACTGAATTATATAATAAATATGAAAATCAAATAAAACTACGTTTTATTTTTATTTAATTAATAATTATTACTTTTGTAAAGATTTTAATTAATCGGTGAAAAATATGTATTCTTCTCTATAAAAATATATTTTCTTAAGGGGGTTTTCATTCCGTTCTCTCAACTTCAAGATATTATCACAAACTTCCAGATTTTGAACATACCAAGTCACACAGATTTAATTAAGCAGACTATTTAACTCATGCCCCAAATGGGAGTCAATGACCAATCACGTTCCAATGATTTCTGTTTTACAACCAATCAGAGTCGTGTTTCACGAAATATTTATCAGTGTTATAATTACCATATTAAAGAAAGCTCCTCCTTACAATATTGCGTTCCTTTGGCAATATATAGTATGATCTGGTTGCAGTGATAAACAAAAGAAGCAGTACAAGCGTACCTATCGTTTCTCATTTGTTTTCAAACATCGCCGTTTACATTAAATATATAAATATTTTAAAATAACTATAGTTAAATAATTATTTGTGAGTAAACAGCTTAATTTTATTCGTTAAATAGTCCTAACAAATGCCACTCTTGATTTCCAAATTCTCTAGATAAATTCACTCCTCACTTCGTGAGTCGTGAATTTATCGATAATTGGAAATCACTTGTGGCATTACTTATGATAATTTAGTGCCCCAATACTTGGCGCGACGCCATTCGCCATAGCACTTGCCCTTAGAAGCTAAACTAGAATTATTTATCTGTACCAATTCTTAACGTTAGGTTTTCGAGCTACTGTTAACATATTTGATATTTTATCTTCCTTATATGATGAAACTGTGCTCGAAATAATTAATACTCGGAAAATTGGAATCTAGTTATGATTTTTAACAACATATTTAATGAAACCAATGTATGGACTTTAAAAGAAAGCAGCAAGTTGTGTATTAAGTATTGGTAACCATATAATTGTGGTATTAATACGCTGTTAGTTTATGCTGATGATGTAGTACTACTGGCCGATAGTGAGGAGATACTAAAGGACAACACGCACACATTATTGAGTAACACTAAGAAATTAGGACTGGAAATAAATATCAATAAAACTAAATACATGGTCACACGTAGAAATTCAGTATATAATGGAAATGGACAGCTAATAACAAATGAGGGAAATTTTGAGGAAGTGGCTGAATTCAAATACCTAGGAACAATAATCACAAATAGGAATGAGATGCACAAAGAAATTAAACATAGGCTCAATTCTGGAAATGCGTGCTATTATGCATTGCAGAGACTTTTGATCTCCCAACTCCTTTCAAAAAACGTTAAGCTGAAAATATATAAAACTATTATTCTACCAGTTATATTATATGGATGCTAAACCTGGACTCTTACTTTAAGGGAGAAAAGGAGATTAGGAGTATTTGAGAATAAAGTTCTTAGGAAAATTTTTGGACCAAAGAGAGATGAACAGACAGGTGAATGGAGAAGACTATATAACAATGAACTACATGGTCTTTATAGTAAGCCAGATATAATAAGAACAGTTAAGTCTCGTAGACTGCAATGGGCAGGACATGTTGCGCGTATGGGGAATGAAAGACGTGCATGGAAGCTTCTTGTAGGAAAGCCAGAAGGAAAACGCCCAGTTGGTAGACCAAGAATGAGGTGGGAGAACAACATTAACTATGATTTGAGGGAAGTAGATTATACAGGGAATGATTGGAAAGCATTAGCTCAGGATAGGGATTTATGGAGAGCTTATGTCCGCGCGGCCATGAACCTTCGGGTTCGATAGTGCCAGTGAGTTAGTTAGTTAACCATATAATTTTGTAGGTTTTGAGTTTAAGTGTTTGTATTGATGAATTCCTGAGATTGTTATTTATAAGAAGCAAGTCCATTTTACACAAATATTTACGTAGACAAATTAATGCATGAATATTTTGAAAAATATATACAGTGACCTCAACACTACATTGGATATACTAGAATAGAAATTTAAACTGTAGATTTGGCTGGATACGTACGAATCAATATAATGTAGAGCATAATCGTTAGGTGCGAATTAAAATTATAAATACAATGCAAGATATAACGGATTATAGGAAGAGATATGGAAACAGATAGATGTTTGAGATTGTTTTTACACGCTTTATATTAGCTTGACCTGTATCTATCTATCTATCTACCTATCTATGTAACGGAATCTTTCAACGCGATTTTCACCCACTTAAAATCATCGGATCGACTTGAAACTTTGTATACTTGTAGAGGACCCGTGACAATACAATAATTTCATATTTATTTTCTAAAATCATGGCCATAATAATCAGAAAATTAAAAAAAAGTGTTTTTGTATCTATGTAACGGAATCCTTCAACGCGATTTTCACAAACTTAGAAACATTGGATCGACATGAAACTGTGTATACTTGTAGAGGACCCGTGACAATGCAATAATTTCATATTAATTTTCTAACATCCTGGCCATAATCATCAGAAAATCAAATAAATAATAGTTTTAAAAAACTAAAAGAACACGCTTAATTAGAAAACTAAAAAATGAAAAATTATTTTAATTTCCAATACGCTTGGGATCAAATTAAAGTGGTCAACAAAAAAATCATCTCCAACACATATAGAATAAAACTAGAGTTATCAACGAAAAGAAAATAATTTTACCATCAAAAGCGTGCGGTGCTCTATATCAATTAATATATTGCATAATAAACAGATATTGGTAAAAGTACGCTCTCTAAGAAGAAAATGTAAACATCATAAAAATCACCCCACGCTTTTGATGGTAAAATTATTTTCTTTTTGTTGATAACTCAGGTTTTATTCTATATGTGTTTGGAGATGATTTTTTTTGTTGACCACTTTAATTTGATCCCAAGCGTATTGGAAATTAAAATTATTTTTCATTTTTTAGTTTTCTAATTAAGCGTGTTCTTTTAGTTTTTTAAAACTATTATTTCTTAATACATGCCAAGAGAAAAAATAAATCAAGAGGCAGACCATGGAGTAATATTAGGAATATTTTGGTATCTGAAGAGACGTATTGCTTCCCAATACATGAAGGCGTGGACAAGATATTTGTTAATTTATCCGAAAATAGTAACATCATTTTAATTGAACCGCCAAATAATATTTTTTCCCTTAAATTCAATGCCTGGTTACAAGTCTGAGTTCATTTAATTAATTTATTCCAATTAACAGAAATTCTACTTAACGCTATTCAGAACACGTATAATGGTGTTTTTTTTTTCTAAAATAAAAAACCAAGGAGTTTCTTTAAAACCTCAAGGAAGAAAATTTCGAGATTAAAAGTTAAAAAAAAATCTAGAGGCTATTCATCACTTACAATGTTGGAAGAAGAAGCGAATCTTAAGACTCTCTCAAATATTCTAGAAGATAAAATTAATTCAATCTTAACTGATTACGCGTAAAGAAATGTTCTTCATATTGTATAACAGCTTTACACCTTCATCTGTTAAAAATGAATGTTAAAGCAACAAGTAAACATGAAATGCAATGTCGTACGTGCTATAGGTGAGAACGTCACTAAGATAATGGACACGCCAACAATGATAAGAAACAGGTAATTATTTTGATAACCGAGTTTCTTATGAAACAAAAATATTCGGTTCAATTTGCGGTATCAAGTAATACGTTCCATTTTATAGTTTTCTTCAGATAACTAACTTACTGGCACTAACGAACCAGTAGGTTCATGGCCGCGCGGATATAAGCTCTCCACACAATCCTACCCTGAGTTAATTTTTTACAATTATCCCCTTTATAGTCGACTATCCTGTAATCATAATTCTTCGTCTACGAAACATTTTTGGTCTACAAACAGTCATTTTATCTTTGGTTTTCCTACGCAGAACTTCAATGTCCCGGTTTCCCTATTCATGCCACATGTATTGGCCGCTGTATACGAGACTTAACTGTTTCTATTACATCTGATTTCCTATACAGATCATGTAGCTCACTGTTAAGTAGTCTTCTCCATTCACCTGTCTTTTCATCACCCTTTGATCCAAAATTCTTCATAAGAAGATTATTTTCAAATACCCGTAATATTTTCTCCTCTCTTAAAGTGAGATTCATGTTTCGAAACCATATAATGTAATTGGAAGAATAACAATTACATATATTTTCAGTTTAACGTATATTGAGAGAAGATACCAGATCAAAATCAGGGTTCTCATCTACTCGTAATTAAATTATCACGATCCATTTCATCATACAAAATTACATCAAGCAACTTCTACAAAAGAAATGATACAATAATAGATATACGCGAAGATCCTAGGCACGATATGGCCTTCGATGTTAAGTAGTTTTAAATAAGAAATAAATAATAATACACTTAATTCAAGAATGTCTATGGGAATTGAGTACACCTGACCACGAGCTTAAAATAATCCTAAACTACTTTTTTCAGGATATTATATTTCATTTATGTGGATATTTAATTAAGTATATAGATATTATATTTGAAGAGAAAAATTATACGCTCAGACCGGGACTTGAACCCGGACCCTTTGTTCTCTAGACCAAGTGCTCTACCAACTGAGCTACCTGAGCAAGTACCGATCTAAACGCAAATCTTTCTCTATATACATTGTAATTCCCATCCACCAAATGCTATGAAGCCATGCTTCTATCTTGCAAATGGCGGTTCCTTTTTTAAGAAGACATATTTGGGAATTATACATTACAGCCAGTACGGCTGGGAATTACAATGTATATAGAGAAAAATTTGCGTTTAGATCGGTACTTGCTCAGGTAGCTCAGTTGCTAGAGCACTTGGTCTAGAGAACCAAGGGTCCCGGGTTCAAGTCCCGTTCTGAGCGTATAATTTTTCTCTTCAAATATGATTTATCCATCATTGAGATGTGCGAAATCAATAATAATAACATGGAAAAAGCCGTACTGGCTGTAATGTATAATTCCCAAATATGTCTTCTTAATAAAAAGGAGCCGCCATTTGCAAGATAGAAGCATGGCTTCATAGCATTTGGTGGATGGGAATTACAATGTATATAGAGAAAGATTTGCGTTTAGATCGGTACTTGCTCAGGTAGCCCAGTTGGTAGAGCACTTGGTCTAGAGAACCAAGGGTCCCGGGTTCAAGTCCCGGTCTGAGCCTATAATTTTTCTCTTCAAATATGATTTATCCATCATTGAGATGTACGAAATCAATAATAATAATAATAATAATAATAATAATAATAATAATAATAATATTGATATTAATTCATAAATATTCATAGAAGATAAGACATGATTTGTGTTAACACAAAATGTTTATTCTTCTACCAGTCTTTCGTTTGCCCTTTATTAGTTTTTACCATATTGAATTCTTCCGTATTATTCAAATTTATCTTTATTATTGGAAAAATTATATTAACAATGCATTTTCCATGTATAAGAATTTTCTTACTAAATCGAATTCAACAAAATAATTCTTTTTGAATAATCAAGATAATAATTAATAATAATAGTTTGTTGAATAGTAAGAGTTTTTTAATAGAAATTTGAGCTGAATTTTGATTAGGAATGAAAACGTAATAATTAGGAATTGTGCTGGAGTAGCGCTCCCTCAATCAGGTGCCTCGTGTTTACGAATTGTGCTGGAGTAGCGCTCCCTCAATCAGGTGCCTCGTGTTTACGAATTGTGCTGGAGTAGCGCTCCCCCAATCAGGTGCCTCGTGTTTACGAATTGTGCTGGAGTAGCGCTCCCTCAATCAGGTGCCTCGTGTTTACGAATTGTGCTGGAGTAGCGCTCCCTCAATCAGGTGCCCTCGTGTTTACGAATTGTGCTGGAGTAGCGCTCCCTCAATCAGGTGCCTCGTGTTTACGAATTGTGCTGGAGTAGCGCTCCCTCAATCAGGTGCCTCGTGTTTACGAATTGTGCTAGAGTAGCGCTCCCTCAATCAGGTGCCTCGTGTTTACGAATTGTGCTAGAGTAGCGCTCCCTCAATCAGGTGCCTCGTGTTTACGAATTGTGCTAGAGTAGCGCTCCCTCAATCAGGTGCCTCGTGTTTACGAATTGTGCTAGAGTAGCGCTCCCTCAATCAGGTGCCTCGTGTTTACGAATTGTGCTAGAGTAGCGCTCCCTCAATCAGGTGCCTCGTGTTTACGAATTGTACTGGAGTAGCGCTCCCTCAATCAGGTGCCTCGTGTTTACGAATTGTGCTGGAGTAGCGCTCCCTCAATCAGGTGCCTCGTGTTTACGAATTGTGCTGGAGTAGTGCTCCCTCAATCAGGTGCCTCGTGTTTACGAATTGTGCTGGAGTAGCGCTCCCTCAATCAGGTGCCTCGTGTTTACGAATTGTGCTAGAGTAGCGCTCCCTCAATCAGGTGCCTCGTGTTTACGAATTGTGCTGGAGTAGCGCTCCCTCAATCAGGTGCCTCGTGTTTAACCGACGATTCTGTGATATTTAAAAATAAACATAACTAACAAAATCAAAGAAAATAAACAAATTAAAATAAGAAAATTAAAAGATTCCAAATGATAAAAATGAATAAAAAGTAAATATAGAATGTTACAAAATAAAATTTGCAAGTTTTAATTGTAAATTTGCCTAGTTTTATTACTTATATTTTCCATATTTTAGTTTTCATTTGAATTTGAAATTAATTGATTATAATTTTGGATAATCTTTAATACATCTGTTTTACAGCCTTGAACCAAAATTAACATTACGCCTAAGACATAATTGTATTTGATTTGCATTTAGCTAACATAAATTAATTATTAACTATAGTGTTATAAACAATCGGTCAGCCATAGTCGGCTACTGGTTATGTCCCTTGTCACTAGTCTCAGGAATCTGGGTTTAAACCCGGCCGGGGTGAATGGATTTTTAGAATGGAGAAAATCCAAAGGACAATTCCTCCGAGAGGAACTTTAAGGGGTGGGTCCCGGGTCTTTAAATGTTTGGGCTCGTAAAAAAACCTTAAGGCTAAATGAATGCGTCTGAATAAAATTTAATAGACGTTCCTCATCCAAGAAGCTGACTAGATGTCTCATTAAGGAGATGCACTGACTACATGCCACTCACCGACATCTGAAGGGAAATAAGCGTAACTAAAGTAGCCTCGCTGCAGGAACTCCTGCTGGGAATGCAACCATGTCTGCATGAGATATTATGCTGAATACACATAAACATTAGTTGATAAAATGAAATGATTTCCATTTTTGTGAAAGTGCTGTTTGTGAATAGTGAATAGTGAAATATAATATAAATTACTTAAATTATGGATTATTTAATGTTAAGATGTAGAAATATTGTAATTTGTCTATTGTTAATTTCAATTATGCATTGTACAGTCTGTTGGAAATGAGCTAAAATATTTCCGTAGATAAATTCAGAAAGAGTTAACTACTTTCAAATTAATATGTAAAAAATAGAACTGTTATCGTATGAAAAAACAACGAACCCACTGTTAAATAAATTACACCAACTTGTCAATATTGTCATATCATACTTCTTTGAATATTTATACTCTAAACAACGAAAGAACACAGGAATCTTCGGCAATAAGAATGAAGAAGAATAGTAGCCTATATATATATATATATATATAAATATATAAATAATATATATATATAAATATATATATATATATATATATAAATATATATATATAAATATAAATATATAAAATATATATATATAATATATATATATAAATATAAATATATAAATATACTATATATATAAATATAATATATAAATATATAAATAAATATATAAATAATATTATATAATATAAATATATAATAAATATATAAATATATATAAATATATAAATATATAAATAAATATATAAATATATAAATAAATAATATAAATATATAAATAAATATATAAATATATAAATAAATATATAAAATATATAAATAAATATATAAATATATAAATAAATATATAAATATATAAATAAATATATATATAAATATATAAATAAATATATATATAAAATATAAATAAATATAATATAAATATATAAATAAATAAATAAATATATATATATATATATCAAATATTCCCAAAAAATAACATCGTTAAATCAGGAAATAATTTTAATAATCAATTGAGTTGGTGTTTACTTGATGAAAATCCATATTTATTAATTAAATAAAAATAAAACGTAGTTTTATTTGATTTTCATATTTAATATATAATTCAGTGACAGCTGTTTCGGTACACTGTACCTTCTTCAGACATGTTAACAAATTATGAATTGTTAACATGTCTGAAGAAGGTACAGTGTACCGAAACAGCTGTCACTGAATTATATATTAAATATGAAAATCAAATAAAACTACGTTTTATTTTTATTTAATTAATAAATCATTTTAATGAATACGAACTTCCTCATATCTTATATGTTAATGAATGTGACACTTCTCATATCCTCACCTTGGAAACCCAGTGTTTTAATTTTTGTATTTCACGCTTCATTGCATTATCGGAAATGCAAATGTGGTTTGCTAACTCTCAACCGCATTTCATGTCATGTCCGCGCTGATATAGATAGGTCTATTTATCGTTTCGTACCTATTCAAGCGTAAATATTACATGTCAAGTTTACTATACTTGTGTATGTTACATTCATTTTGATAAAACATGTAACGATTAAATAATAGAAAATTATACAAATGCATTAATTTGTGTTGATTATGTGTTAATTTAACAAATGTTGTTATACTACCTCAAGCCTTCAATGTCACATATTCCATTCAGTTTGTTAGCCCTTTCCTTTCTTTCTCTTGTTTAATGTCCGTCTCCGTAAGTAATTTACGAGCCTTTGCCACCTGGGTCTTAATGGAACACTGCCCGTTAGGTGGGGGTTTTAAATCTAGATCAACTTACTTTTTAACAACACAAGGCCTCCCCGGACGAGTGATCAGGTCAGTGACAAGACAAGCAAGATCATGCTCATCGTTATGATTACGAATATTATAGCGCGTTTGGGAACTATTTGGGCCTGAAATGTTCCTAACACTTGCGTTATAGGTGAAGATATATAAAAAAACTAAAAAACGCCACCCTAAAAAGTCTCGGGCGGGATCGAACATCGGCTTCCAGCTTCCAAGCAATTGTGTTACCCCGAGACGCAATAGTGTTCCAGATTTATTATTAATATATACAATTAAAAAGGAAAAGAAATAATATATAACTACAAAGTAATTATAAGGATCGGATACCTCCGATAGTAAATCATGGCATTGAAATTAATTAAATCGATGCGTAAAGGTACGTACACACCTGCGCGCCGCAAACACGAACGGTGCGCGCGCCGCACCATGTTCGTCAGATTTGGACGGGGTTTTTAAGGTGCGCGGAAACGGCACGATCCACTCATTGTCGGTTTTTTCCACGAACACTTTGATGGTTCGCTGTTTATATTTGGACGGGTACCTGAGAGGTACGTTGTTTTCGGTGCGCACCTATTATTTGAGTATGGAGTGGTAAGAGGAAAACATGTTAAAACTTATTGATATTTATAGAAGCAAGCAATTATTGTGGGATCCTCAACATAAGGATCATTTTTAAAAATCATTGAAAGGAGATGCCTGTTTTTTTTCAATGTTATGTGTTTTTTTTTCGTGTGTGCTATAATTGTATAAATAAATTAAAATTATTTAGAAAACATTATTTATTTAAGACGTTCATTTCATAATATTATGTATGAAGTATCACAAAACAATACAATATATAAACACATTTATTACTAATTATTTATTTATTTCTTCAAAGACTCCAAAGAGCAAGATTGCTCATGTTAAGGGGCAATATACAAAAAATAATAGCCATAAAACAATTAACAATAAAAACAAGAAAACAAATTCAGGCATAAGTTTAAGTAATACAAACTACTAAGCTATAGATGCACAATATATATATACACATATAAATACAATATTTAAACAGGATAATATTAATAATAACAAAATTAACTAAGAAAGCAACGAGAAAAAAATATTTTTAATACAATTAGAAAAATGTTTAACATTCGTGAAATGTTGATATTCAATAGGTAAGTTATTGTAATGGTTGATTAATGCATAACGAATCCCTTTTATACCTTTTTTTTTTAGAAACTAGTATCTTTGTGCAATAAAGTACAACCTCTAGTATAATAATCATGTACTTGTTTATTAGAAATTAAGGCCATGTTATGGTGAGATAGATTCTTAATAATTTTAAACATATATATACAGATCATATATTTTCTTAAATTCCTTTAATGCTATAATATTTGAAAAAGTATAAATAAAGTTATAAGATATAATAAGTAATAAGCGTGACCAGACGTCCCGATTTTGGCGGGAGAGTCCTGATTTTTAACAATTTGTCCCGCGTCCCGCAACATTTTAAAGAAAAAGTCCCTATTTTTAGGAAAGAATGCAGGATAAGCGGGAGAACGGAAAGGGACTAGACATGGTTGGTTACACCTGCTCTGCAAAATGTCTACTGAAGGTTTGTGGGTTTCCTATGGATCGCAGGAGGTTCGTTGAAATTAATCATTTCGACGAACATAACACGCGCCGCGCGCGCGCTGTTCGTGTTCGCGGCGCGCATATGTGTACGTACCTTAACACAATCATCTGTTGACTACAGGAATAATGATTTGTGGAAGGCGATTATTTATTTATTGTTAACACGCAAGATTTCATGAAAAATAAAACTTGGAAATCATATATCAGAAGGCATATGGGCCTTCAGGGTGATTCAGAATTCACTTTACACACTTCTAGAAGTTGTGGAGGAGGCGTAGTAGAGTTTGAACTACCTTCACGAACGTACCATTGGTCCTAAGTTAAAATGGTGGCAAAGATAAAGCTTTCAAATATTTTATTTCCAAGCGAAACCACGTTGAGAGAAGATGGCACGACTGATCTCACTACATAATATTATGTGTCATTTGTTTACAATCTGACGTTTACCAGGTACTTCAGAAAGTACTGGAGTTGTAAAAATGTCATTGAATGTTCTTAAGTACATGTGGTGCAGCATATGTTTTTACTTGCCATGTAACAAAATCTTACTTCATCTTTTGAAGAAGAGTGGAATGGTCAATGTGAACAATTGGTTGGCTCATTCAGCTAGATAAAACGGTATGTAGGCCTACGGTATTTCATATGACCTTATCACTGAAACAGTCCATTTACAAACTTTAATTTCTCATCATAACTCTATTTTCTGCTTATAATATAGTCTACACACTAAACGTGTGTAATATACAACATGAACCATACTGTTTATACAATATGTCTGATTACGACACTTAGCTCTCTTCTAATAAAGTGTAACTTTAAAATAGAACATGCATATAAACGGAAATTTAAAATAAATACATTTTAAAAATCTGTTTTTAGAAATAATTTAAGATAAGAGAATTTGAAGACTATTCTCAAGAAAGGTTTCAATATATGTATTGATGAGAAAGTATTCGACAAAATAAAAAAAAAAGTTTCTGCAAGCGTGATTTCTAAACTTCATATATTTGAAGTTATGGTTTCATATTTTAAGAGCGGCGTAATTACCTGAGCACGTTGTACGAAACGAATGAGAAAAAAAAATTGAATGGACATTTGCTAATATTATGCAGCATAACTAGTTTGTATTTGTATAAAAAACTGAACATATGTCCCCATAAACAATATGATAAGAAAAATAAATGCCTGGACGGGATTCGAACCCGGATCTCTGAGTCTGTACCTCAGCGTGATATCCATTACACTACCAGGCGAATCCAATTCAAACACTTATTTTTCTTATATATGTATTATATTCTCCATTATTACTAGATTTCGCGAGAACTCGGTCTTCACCGCCATCTAGTAGCTGACTATAACAAGTAAGCAAATTAAAGAAAATATTTTTACCTTATAGCAGTGACGCTTTATAGATGTTATAATTAAATGTTTAACATTGAGCAATGCAAGCTTAATATGAAGAATATAATACATATATAAGAAAAATAAGTGTTTGAATTGGATTCGCCTGGTAGTGTAATGGATATCACGCTGAGGTACAGACTCAGAGATCCGGGTTCGAATCCCGTCCAGGCATTTATTTTTCTTATCATACCATATTAAGCTAGCATTGCTCAATGTTAAACATTTAATTATAACGTCTATAAAGCGTCACTGCTATAAGGTAAAAATATTCTCTTTAATTTGCTTACTTGTTATAGTCAGCTGCTAGATGGCAGTGAAGACCGAGTTCTCGCGACATCTAGCAACATAGGAGAATATAATACATATATAAGAAAAATAAGTGTTTGAATTGGATTCGCCTGGTAGTGTAATGGATATCACGCTGAGGTACAGACTGAGAGATACGGGTTCGAATCCCGTCCAGGCATTTATTTTTCTTATCATACCATTTAAGCTAGCATTGCTCAATGTTAAACATTTAATTATAACATATATATATATATATATTTATATATTCTATGAGAACACGTATTCAATGCCTATCTGTATTACTATAGGCTACAACAAATAAACTCGGTATTCTAAATAATGCGCGATTCCGTCAGACGTAGATGGGAAATTGGATTGGATGACGAACATATCGCGCACTCTTGTGAAAAGTATATCAAAGAGAGCGGCTATAATTAAGAGAGATGGTCATATCTCATAAGATATTATGTTTAGGGCGAACGTTTATAAAATTGTAATGCTTGTTTTGTTTCATACAATCTCCTCAGTAAATATCAGTTCCTTTTCCCAGAATATTCTACATGATAAAGGTAAAACTTAGGTATATTATCTGATTAAGGAATATTTGAACTTTTTGTCTCATTCAAACAGTTATCATATATGCAAATCAGTGGTGCGCCAGTAGTCCAACACATAATCTTTTATTTTCTGACGATGTAATCATAATACAGAAAAATGAAGACAACTTACAGAAATCAATGCATGCATTAAATGAAATATGTAAATTATACGATCTAAAGATTTCTGTAAGGAAAACGAAGACCATGGCTTTTAGAGGAAGAGATCCAGTGAGATCCAAAATTATTTAAAAAATCAAAGTATAGAACAGGGTCTAGATTCAATTATTTGGGCTGTGATGTTGGCTACAATGTGGAAAGAGATATTGACTCCAAAATAAATACATTTTAGACGGTGTGTGGAACAATACAGAGAACATTCAAAAATAAAATTAGAAAAGAAACCAAGATAAAAATGTATAATGTTATGGCGGTTCCCACAATATTGTATGGATGTGAAACTTGGGCTCCAGTGAAAAAACAGAAGGATAGAATACAGACGGCGGAGATGAGGTTCCTAAGACAACTAAAAGGATGTACAAGACTTGATAGAATGAGAAATGGGGATATAAGAGAAGGATTGAAAGTACAGCCTTTATTGGATAAAGTCGCGAATTACAGACAGAAATGGATTGATCATATGGATGGAAAGAGCAAGGAGAGATATCCTTTGTTAGCAAGAAATTATCAAGCAAGAGGAAGGCGTGATGTTGGAAGACCTAGAAGACGCTGGGCTGATGCATTATGAAGTCGGAACGGGCAATTGCCTAATCCCTGGAGTGGTGATGATATATATACATACATGAAGGACAAACGTCTACAACCAGGAGATTGAATGGACCGACAAAATTGGCTATTGGGGATCGGACGCTGTCAATGACATTAATCAACCGATAATCTATGTATTATTATTATTATTATTATTATTATTATTATTATTATTATTATTATTATTATTATTATTATTATTATTATTACTTATATCGCGTCAGTTTTATGCTGATGATGTAGTATTATTGGCTGATAGCGAGGAGATACTAAAGGACAACACGCACACGCTATTGAGTAACACAAAAAAATTAGGACTGGAAGTAAATATCAATAAAACTAAATATATGGTCACACGTAGAAATACATTATATAATGGAAATGGACAGCTAATGACAAATGAGGGAAATTTTGAGGAAATGGCTGAATTCAAGTACCTAGGAACAATAATCACAAATAGGAATGAGATGCACAAAGAAATTAAACATAGGCTCAATTCTGGAAATGCGTGCTATTATGCATTGCAGAGACTCTTGATGTCCCAACTCCTTTCAAAAAATGTTAAACTGAAAATATATAAAACTATTATTCTACCAGTTATATTATATGGATGCGAAACATGAACTCTTACTTTAAGGGAGGAAAGGAGATTACAGGTATTTGAGAATAAAGTACTTAGGAAAATTTTTGAACCAAAGAGAGATGAACAGACAGGTGAATGGAGAAGACTACATAACAATGAACTACATGGTCTTTATAGGAAGCCAGATATAATAAGAACAGTTAAGTCTCGTAGACTGCGATGGGCAGGACATGTTGCACGTATCGGGAATGAAAGACGTGCATGGAAGCTTCTTGTAGGAAAGCCAGAGGGAAAACGCCCAGTTGGTAGACCAAGAATGAGGTGGGAGAATAACATTAACTATGATTTGAGGGAAGTAGATTATACAGGGAATGATTGGAAAGTATTAGCTCAGGATAGGGATGTATGGAGAGCGTAAGTCCGCGCGGCCATGAACCTACGGGTTCGATAGTGCCAGTGAGTAAGTAAGTACTTCTTTAAGAGAGAAGTTATAAAAAATCTGTCATTATCATTATATAAAGTACTGTAACTTCCATTGCTTAACATCTTCATTTTCAGCGTCATGATCAGTTTTGTAAATTAAACTATTATAATTATCATCATTGCTATTTATTAATATTCTCAACTTCATTACTATTATATCTACATTCATTATGTTAAATGTTTACCGAAGAATTACTTATACAAACAAATGTATTAAAGTAAAAGTAAAAGTAAAGTGACCCCACTACAGGCCTCAGGAGGCCCTTGGGGTAGTAGGAGGTTAAGGCTCCCACTTTTTCTAGACAATCGGCACTTTATGTCAGCCGGGTTTTCAGCCCTGCGTGACGGCCGCCTTTACCCCCAGAACAAGCGTCTGGTACTCCATTTCCGTTAGAGGCTGAGTCGACCCCAGGGCCATAGTGTCTCCAGAGGGTTTGGGTCAGTTTAAATATCCTGACCCCAACGGGACTTGAACCCTCGACCCTCCGGCTTGTAGCTCAGTGCCTTAACCACTACGCTACGGCGTGCCCCCAAGGTAAAGTGACCCCACTACAGGCCTCAGGAGGCCCTTGGGGTAGTAGGAGGTTAAGGCTCCCACTTTTTCTAGACAATCGGCACTTTATGTCAGCCGGGTTTTCAGCCCTGCGTGACGGCCGCCTTTACCCCCAGAACAAGCGTCTGGTACTCCATTTCCGTTAGAGGCTGAGTCGACCCCAGGGCCATAGTGCCGCCAGAGGGTTTGGGTCAGTTTAAATATCCTGACCCCAACGGGACTTGAACCCTCGACCCTCCGGCTTGTAGCTCAGTGCCTTAACCACTACGCTACGGCGTGCCCCCAAGGTAAAGTGATCCCACTACAGGCCTCAGGAGGCCCTTGGGGTAGTAGGAGGTTAAGGCTCCCACTTTTTCTTGACAATCGGCACTTTATGTCAGCCGGGTTTTCAGCCCTGCATGACGGCCGCCTTTACCCCAGAACAAGCGTCTGGCACTCATTTCAGTTAGAGGCTGAGTCAACCCCAGGGCCATAGTGCCGCCAGAAGGTTTGGGTCAGTTTAAAAATCCTGACCCCACCGGGACTCGAACCTTCGACCTTCCGGCTTGTAGCGCAGTGCCTTAACCACTACGCTACGGCGTGCCCCCAAACAAATGTATTAACGATTAGAATATTGTAGCATTGTTGATAGTAGGTGATAGTTTGACCGGTTTTAACTCAGAGTTTATCCCGTGTGCAACGTGACATATGCTAAGCAATCTGAAATTGCGCAGAATGTGAGACGTTGACAGATGTATCCTCAGCTACGTTTGATAATAAGACGGAAGTTGAGCTGTATCAAAAATTCAAGGACAAAGTCAGTTGGTTTTGCTGCCGTCCTGAAAAAGATATGTTTCCATTAATAAACAACAGAGAACCGCATAACCGCAAGCTTCCATTATCAACCGTCAAAACAATAACCTTCCTCCTTCCTTTTCTCATTATGAAAGTGGTTCTTATTCTAGAATACTTTTCTATTCTTCTCTCGCCTGTTCACGTTATTCCAAGTTTTACCAGGATCACGCTTATATCGTTTTAATGAGTGTGACGAATATGATACGACCCTATTACGAGGGCGGATCGGAAAGTAACGCACAATAATTTTTTTCTGCTTGGTATTGCAGCTAGAATGTTGAAATTTCACAGAGATGTAGTTTGAAGTTTTCACTACAGATGGTATTTTTTTCTCAGGTGCACCTCTTGCGAGAGAAGCTTGAACTATGCAAAAAAGATGGCGCGCATGCTACAGTCGTCCACCTGTGAGGAATAGAGAAATGTTGTTCGATTTTTGTGGGCCAAAGGGCATAAACCCAGTGAAATTCACAGGAAAATGCGTGGCGTGTATGGGGATGATTGTATGGACCGTAGCAATGTCTCCAGGTGGTGCACATTCTTCCAAGAGGGACGCGTGAACCTTAGTGATTCGCCACGCTCCGGCCGGCCGACAACAGCAGCAATCCCGCAACACGATGGGAAAAATGTGTTGAGAAAGTTGGTGACTATGTCGAAAAGTAGGTAAAAGATGTAAGTTCATTTGTGATTTTTTTCCTTTTTTTACTATTAAACTTTTTAAAAAAAATGATTATGCGTTACTTTCCGATCCTCACAGGTGGACGACTGTAGCATGCGCGCCATCTTTGTTGCATAGTTCAAGCTTCTCTCGCAAGAGGTGCACCTGAGAAAAAAATACCATCTGTAGTGAAAACTTCAAACTATATCTCTGTGAAATGTCAACATTCTAGCTGCAATACCAAGGCAGAAAAAAATGATTGTGCGTTACCTTCCGATCCGCCCTCGTATAATATAGTGATTAAGGAATATAAGAAATGAATAAATAATGAAGGAACAGAATATAGTTAAAAATAAATTAAGTTTCATATTGGTAAATAGTTCTCACTTAGAAGCGGTTGAAACCCTAAGTAAAAAGATGTCATAAACATGTAACTCCTCAAATAAATATGGAAGGTTCGCCCGAATGGGTATTATTCTTTGCTATATTCTGAGATAGATTTTGTTCTTTCACGGCACTCGGTGATATGATATTGGTTACATCTCTGTCCGCACAATTCACACACACATTGGTCATTCGGGGTGTGGAATATCTTGTTCTTGCATAATTTGTGGCGGAAGCCGTGAATGGCTAGTCTTGTAATGGTGTGTCTCTGCTCCTGATTCTCTTTGGTCCAGTTGCGGTCGATCATTGCAGTCGTTCCATAGAAGTCGATATCTATCTCCGCTCTTTTAATTCTTCTCAGTTCTAGTAGCTTGTTACTGGCTCCGGTAGATGGTAGGCTGAGTCTCAGATCTTCTATGTAAAAAGTTTCCTTGGCCAGCTCATATGCCAGCCTTGATGGAGCATAATTTCCACTCTGAGGGCACACTTTAGGAACCGTGCCTTGACTTTCTCAATGCGTTCTAAGTCACTGATTGTTAATTTTTCCCATATTAATTAGACCTGAAATCCTTAAGCTGGGTCTAGCCTCAAAAATCACGTTTGGGAGAAATGTCAAACTCCAAATTTACAATCGCGGAAAGCCCAAGCTGGCAAACACGCTCCCTAGCCGTGAGAATAAAATCAAAAGGTAGGTGGTAGTTTAAATAAAATCGTTCCCTTGGAGGACATGTGATTGAATATTTTAACCAATCAAAATCAGAGTTAGGGTATAGACCATATATGGGAATAATTGGTCCTGACTTCGATACGGAACTCATGAGGACAACATTTAATACACTTATACTCACCGTAGCCGAGCGGTTAAAGTAGGAAGCCTTGGCGCAGAGCTACAGGACTTGCGCTGGTTCGAGTCTCCATGTGGGAAGAAATTTTCTCATGGTATTTCGGCCAGTATGGAACCGGTGCCCACCCAGCATCGTGAGGCAATTGGGTAGCTACAATACGTAGCGGCTCCAGGTTGAGGAACCAGCTATAACGGCTGGGTGACTCGACATGCTAACCACATGTCACCCCTACACTGGCTGTTGATCATCTACTTCTGTGATTGACACATGTGGATGGGAAGGGCCAGCAGCCGGCTGGTAAAAGGGCAACCGCTGAAAAGTGGAAAGAACCTCAATCGGATCGGATTTTTCTTCGTTATTAATAAACATTTTAAAATGTTCATTATATCTTGTCTTAAATTTTATTGTTGTTTTATCGATGTAAAATTTGTCGCAATTATTATATTTTAGTTTATAAACGCCTAATAAACAGTAGGCCTATGTAAAAGTTGATATTAAATAGAACCAACTATAACAAAGATTTCAATTACAGCCTATAACATTTTTGGCAGTAAAGAACGGTTTACAAAAAAAAAAAGAAATTATTAACAAATTGGTCAGAAAAAAAAAGATGAAACAATTTAACAAATATAAGAAAATTGGAATAAGAGGACAACGTAAATAATAGAAATTGTATTAAACCCAATTATACAAGAAACGAAACAGTTAAATTAGATAATTCAATAAGAATACACGATAAAAATATAAAAATCGCCATTAAAAGCAAGTATAGACTTAACAAAATCATATTAAACAATAGAGAAGAAAGTAATAAATATCAAAATAAAGGAGTTTATATACTAAAATGTAATAATTGCAACACATTTTACATCGAAAAAAAAACAAGATATTTTAACACAAGATATAATGAACATTTTAAAATGTTATTAATAATGCGGAAAAATTAAGTTTTCCAAAACATTTACTCCCTCCATTGTATCTTTACCTTGTCGTGGTGGAGTGGCTTGCATGCTTAAATTATCCTGAGAGCTATGCCGGCGGTAGCATTGCTGCCGATAGGGTTACCCATGCCGGACTGGTCGAAGGTGATAAGCCAGACGAAAGAAGTACCTTGGGCGAAAGAGTGACGACCTTTCACCGTAAAAATACAACCGTCAAGAAATGCGGACATGGGTTCATCTGGGGAAAAAATTTTCCGCAGGTCAAATAATCCCCCATTCGGTTCTCCGGGCGGGGACTATTTCAGGGAACCCATGCCAAAGGCTCAAACACAGGCATATGTTCCTAGGAACATGGAATGTTAGGCTATTTTAATTTTGTACTAGAGCATGCCATTAAATCTTTAGAGAATGAGGAAGGCTTACAACTGAATTGTATTAATAACTGTTAGTTTATGCTGATGGTGTAGTACTACTGGCAGATAGCGAGGAGATACTAAAGGCCAACACGCACACACAATTGAGTAACACTAAGAAATTAGGACTGGAAGTAAATATCAGTAAAATTAAATATATGGTCACACGTAGAAATTCAGTATATGAGGGAAATTTTGAGGAAGTGGCTGAATTCAAATACCTAGGAACAATAATCACAAATAGGAATGAGATGCACAAAGAAATTAAACATAGGCTCAATTCTGGAAATGCGTCCTATTATGCATTGCAGAGACTCTTGATGTCCCAACTCCTTTCAAAAAACGTTAAACTGAAAATATATAATATTCTACCAGTTATATTATATGGATGCGAAACATGGACTCTTAGTGTAAGGGAGGAAAGGAGATTACAAGTATTTGAGAATAAAGTTCTTAGGAAAGTTTCTGGACCAAAGAGAGCTGAACAGACAGGTGAATGGAGAAGACTACATAACAATGAACTACATGGTTTTTATAGGAAGCCAGATATAAAAAGAAAAGTTAAGTCTCGTAGACTGCGATGGGCAGGACATGTTGCGCGTATGGGTAATGAAAGACTTGCATGGAAGCTTGTTCTAGGAAAGCCAGAAGGAAAACGTCCAGTTGGTAGACCAAGAATGAGGTGGGAGAACAAGATTAACTATGATTTGAGGGAAGTAGATTATACAGGAAATGATTGGAAAGCATTAGCTCAGGATAGGGATGTATGGAGAGCTTATGTCCGCGCGGCCATGAACGATAGTGTCAGTGAGTGAGTGAGTGTGAAAACATATACTACAAAGAAGTAAACAATTTAACAAAATCTAGGATGCCATGACAATCCTGAACAAAGAAACATAACAAAAAGATCTTAGAAAAATGGAAATTTAAAAAAAGGCGTGGAATATGAAGAATATAAATGAGAACACACCCACAGACCTGAACCCATTATATAAATTATTCGCCGACCTTGATTAAAAATCAATTTTAATTTAGGAAGACGGATAGAATAAATGGTATTATATTATTATTTATAACATTTTATTTTATATACTGAATGTTGTAAAATACATTCTTCGATTTTTTTACAACTGTCCACCGCTGTGGTCTCGAGGTAGCTTTCCTGACTTGCCAAGGTTTGATCCCAGATCCGGACAAGCTTCTTGGATGATATTTTTTCGGGGGTTTTTCCTCACCTGTAAGACAAATGTCAGAAAATTTAATCCCCAAATGGTACCCGAACACCATTAAGCCCCAAATGGTACCCGAACACCATTAAGCCCCAAATGGTACCCGAACACCATTAAGCCCCAAATGGTACCCGAACACCATTAAGCCCCAAATGGTACCCGAACACCATTAAGCCCCAAATGGTACCCGAACACCATTAAGCCCCAAATGGTACCCGAACACCATTAAGCCCCAAATGGTACCCGAACACCATTAAGCCCCAAATGGTACCCGAACACCATTAAGCGCCAAATGGTACCCGAATACCATTAAGCCCCAAATGGTACCCGAACACCATTAAGCCCCAAATGGAACCCGAACACCATTATAATTATCATATAAGTCTCATTGGATTAAGTTAAGTTGAACGCTTATCCTGACGCATCATCACCATCACCTTTCAATCCATCAGGGCAGCGTAATCCAGCCCTCCAGAAATGTGTTACAAGTACGTCAGGGTAGAATGCCAGAAATGTTGTAATGAGAACCTGGTGACATTCTTCTTCTTCTTCTTCTTCCGAATGCAGTATTGGGTGATGATGCCTGTTCTGCGACTACAAAAACTGATCTTTCCATCGGTTAAAGGGTCTTCCGAGGTCTCTTTTGCCTTTAGAGTTGAGGTGGTAAATCATCTTTGGTAAACGGGAATTTGACATTCTCTGGACGTGTTGGAACCATTTCATCTGATAATTTTGTATATGTTCAACCATTTCCCTACTAGTTGAATGCAGGCTTTCACGGCCGGTAATCATGATGTTGAGTGATTCCGGGTTCTGTGGCCGTGGTCCATAGTTGGTGTTGATACCAGACGTTTCGCCCTCAACTGCGGAGGGCATCTTCAGTGGCGAGTGCTTCTAGGCGTGTTTCCTGGTCGGAAGCTCTACTTAGAGTGAACGCTGCGGGTGTTGTATTGATACTAGTGGTGGGAGCAGGGTGAGCGGGCGTGGCTCTTGCTGATTGGCTAATGGTCGTCTCCTTGTTGTCCCTAGTGTTGATGCATTTATTTTCTAGTGTACGGTACCAGGCCTTAGACAGTTTAATACCTTCCTCTTTTCTGTTAGGCTATAGAAATACACAAGCATAAGGAAAATATTAACAGAAAAGAGGAAGGTATTAAACTGTCTAAGGCCTGGTACCGTACACTAGAAAATAAATGCATCAACACTAGGGACAACAAGGAGACGACCATTAGCCAATCAGCAAGAGCCACGCCCGCTCACCCTGCTCCCACCACTAGTATCAATACAACACCCGCAGCGTTCACTCTAAGTAGAGCTTCCGACCAGGAAACACGCCTAGAAGCACTCGCCACTGAAGATGCCCTCCGCAGTTGAGGGCGAAACGTCTGGTATCAACACCAACTATGGACCACGGCCACAGAACCCGGAATCACTCAACATCATTTCCCTACTATTCCACTGCATCCTTATCTCATCACTTTTCATTCTATCCCTTAATGTTACTCCAGTTAGTGATCGGAGGAATCTCATTTGTGAACTATTAATGCGGGATTTATCTTTTGCTCGAAGTGTCCAGCATTCACTTCCGTATAGTAGAGCAGGTTTGGCTATGGCATTATGAAATCTCAATTGGATTTCTTTCCTCATTTGTTTTCCAAAATTTCTCCTAATTATACCATTTAATCTGTTATATTTTTCTAAATTTGTTTCCACATATTTTTGATTATGAAACTGTGATATATTATTACCTAAATAATTAAAGTGTGTTACTTGTTCTATTGGTTTATTATTTATTATTTTTTTTACTCTCGAAAGTCCCTTTCCAGTGATTGCCATGGATTTGACATTGATTGAAAAAAATACACCCTTTTAAAATATATATCCCCAGCACGCTGGGGTAACAATTCAGAGGTCCGGGTTTAAATCCCGGTCAGGTATTTATTTTTCTTCTCATGCCATATTAAGCTTGCGTTGCTCAATGTCAAAAATTTAATTATAACATCTATAAAGCGTCACTGCTATAAAGTAAAAATATTCTCTTTAATTTGCTTACTTGTTATAGTAGCTATCAGGTGGCTGTGAAGATCGAGTTCTCGCTACATCTCGAAATAATGGAGAAATATATATATATGGGGAAAAATGTTTGTATTAGATTTGTCCGGTGGTGTAATGGATAGCACGCTGGAGTACCAATCCAGAGTTCAAGGTTCAAATCCTGTCCAGGCATTCATTTTTCTTATCATATATATATATATATATATATATATATATATATATATATATATATATATGAGGCGGTCAGAGGACAAGGGGTACAAGTGACAAAAATTAGTTTCGAGAAAATTAAGTTTAAAGTTTAATGAGAATATAAAATTCCAGGAATATCTGACAAGTCTCATAAATTGTGTTTGTGTTCCTTATGTATGAGTCCATTTATCAGCAAAATATGAACAGATTCAATATTAACATTAGCCCATACTATAACTTTTTTTGCATTAAGAGTCATTGTACCCCTAGTCCTCCAATAAATATTTTGAAATAAATTATACAAGAAAAGTAGATTCATGGAAAAGTTTTTTATTATGATTGGAAATACATACTTATCCAAAGAGTTACATATTACGACAAAATCAGACTTAAAATTCATTGCACTTAAACCTGCATTCATGGATACATTCTCGTGTCCGCATCTCTACATGAATGTTTCCCTTCCTATCTGTATACTGTTTGCCTTCAACCCTTCCAATTTTTGCCTTATTTTTTACCCGATTTCCTGATTTAAATTCTTATTTCTGCCAACGTGCAATATTAGAGCATATGTTTCTTCTGTAAGTCCTGTAATGCCACGTTCCTTGCATTTAAATCTCGCTCTGAGCTTTCTTGGCGTTTAATTCGTAGGCCTATATACTTGTATTGTCATTCGATCAGTAGGGCATAAGGTGAACGTATATGAAAACAAATATGTCGGACATTTCACGTTTTTCATTCAAGTTTAAGTGATTTTAAGAGTTTTGACGCATCTGTTCCTTACCTCGCACATCTTTGTCTATGCAGTAGATCTGGCATCAGCGCGCTCCATTTAACGTGTACTGTCTTTTAAGGTAGAGACGAACTATAGACTCAAACGACGTGCAACAAATAAACCAATCAAAACTTATTTGCTCCGCAACACATTGTTCATAATTTAGTGCTTTTAACAATGCTGATTATCAGGATTGAAATTAAAATTTGTTTCTATTTTTAAATATACTGTCTACTTCCTCTTCTTTTTCATGGATGCTTCGGACATTCCAGATTGCATTATTACAATATCATTGTGCCGTTTTCTTTTAACCATATTTATTTGCTGTGGGTCGTCATATTTCAATTCCCTTCTGGATTATTATTAGCAGAGCGTGTGACTTGAAAGTCGTTTTTGAAAGTCCTTAGGAAAGCGTTACTGGCCCGACGCTAAGTAGTCCAGTGGTCGGGCTGCTACCTTTTAGGTCTCTGGACAGAATTTAGGATACTGCATTTACTCAGTACCCGATGGAACCGTGTTATACCGCCTGCTGAATTGGCTCCTCAGAGCTTCGTTTGTCAGCACAAAACGGGCGACCTGTACCACGAGACAGGTGAGGAGGAGAATTGGGTAGGAGAGGTTATACACACGTCACTACCCCTTGTTACAACAAAATTTCTGATTATAAGTCAAGATGAATGCAACATGTTCATCGAATGGAAGATCACAGAATACAAAAACAAATGTTAAGATATCAACCTGCAGGAAGAAGAAGATCAGGACGTCCACTCAAAAGACTTTTGGATGGTGTTTCTCTTGAGGCCGAAACAGGTCAACAAATGGCCTAAATTCGTGAATGTACTATGATGATGATGATGAAATTCAAATTTGTTCGTGAACGGGAAATCAAAGTTTGCCCTGAAACCTCTGATTTCAGGTTAGAAATGAGAAGTTTCTAATCCACGTCACGGCTTATTGTATTGCGATAGAATATGTGCTTCAATGGAGCCTACTTACATGTTTTCATAGTACTTCGGATTGGTGCTAGGCAAATAAATGGCGCTAATGTGGTCTGTGTTCAAATTACACACCATTTCAGTAAGGAGATTAGCATGTGTGTATAATTGTTTATTTGTGTGCGTGGTGTATGTGTGTGGCACGCATAACATATGAATTTTTGCCTAACATCAAGGAAAGGCTAAAGAAAACTTGGATCCAACCAAGTCACCATATCACGCAACTCCACGGCTCTTTCAAAGTCAAACTCCGTGAAAGAGGCCTCACAAGAACGCCTCATTGCGATTGCTTCGGAACAGAGCTGGACACTGTACAACATGTCCTGTACGAATGCATCAAATATGAGGCCAGACGAAGGGACTTGCATGAGGCTGCACTAAACGGTGATATGAACTGACCGCCTCCTCTACGGTTTTGGACAGAAAAAAAAGCCATATCAAGCAGTGAGAAAGTTCGTCGGATGGGTCCTTACTCAACGCCAAGAGGAGGACATCCGCAGACAAAGAAAAAGGGATTAGATGTAATCTAGCAATAAGTTAGTTGTAAGTTAGTAAATTAAGTATTAGTTTTAACACAACACCATGTAAATATTACTAGATTAGGTGGTAGATTTAAGACTTAAGACTTAATGTAAACATAACTGTATATAAGTAGTATTAAGAACAAACACCCGAAACGTGTATCCTGAAAATGAAGACAATAAAAACAGCAGAGAGTAATTAGGGACAAGAGCAGACCTGGGGATATGGGCATTAAGCCCGAGGAAACCCAGGGGGATGGTGGTGGGGCTCTTAATAAAATTAAAATCTTAATATGTGTGTGGCAGCGAAAAATATAAGGTGAAACGAAATGCCAACTCATAGCTTACTGCGTCGAAAAGCACGAAGGGGATTTCCAGGCTTAATGTCCCCATCTAATGGACTGTATACTGTGGAGGGGTTCGGAATTTAATCCAAGCATCCGGCACATAAGTTAGCGATTAAATATTTTATACACCCTTCCTAGCCTCGAGATTGAAAACATTCATTACAAAATTGTCACTCTCGACGGGTATTGAATACGGTAGCACTAGTCAGGAAAGAGTCATCCTACCATATGAGCTAGCTCATGTAAGAATTCATATTCAGGAATTTTATGCCCTTAAAAATCGACCCAATAATTACAAGTTTTGGTACCTGTGAGAGAAATGTACAGACTAAAATTGCAATGGCAAAAAAATGCAACTAAGACATCACATGGAATAATTTGGAATAAAAATATTACAAAGGAAACTAAAATGAAAATTTATAAGGGCATAATACAGAATATTTTGTCATATGGAAGTGAAACGTTGTCTTTGACGGAATTACAAAAGAACAAAATTAGAACAGTTTTTTTGATTATTTTAGAAGAAGCCTCCAAAAAACAAGAAAGGATAAAATAAGAAATTAATTCCTTTGGAGAGAAATGAATGTCACCACATCTGTCGTTAAGAGGATTGAAAATCAAACACTTAAATGGTATAGCCATGTACAAAGAATGGAAAATGAAAGATGGCCAAAAAATATATACCAATGGTCACCCCCTGGAAGAAATAAACGTGGCAGACCAAGATGGAAATGGAAAACCTACGTCAGAACTATAATGGATGATCGGAATTTGGAAGAGGGAGATTGGAATGATAGAGATAATGGAAACTGAAGACGGTAAACCTATAAGTGGGGGAAAGCCGAAGAAGAAGAAGAAGAAAAATCGACCCTGGCCGGATTTATAACCGCGAACTTCGGAAACAGAGGCGAGTATGGTAACCACTAGTCCACCGTTGACCGATACTACGTAAACAAATGGAATAAGGGTCAATGTTTTTGTAACACGCTTAACTTACACATTTACAGCACCAAACACATAAAGCATGCTATTGCAAAAAATTGAGTCATAATTTTCTTGATACTATATCTATACTCTCGGTGTATAGTTTACGTGTGCACCGTACTGACAATTACTCAACCTTGGAATTGTTCTTTACACTCAAATGTCTTAATTATTTATGAGCTTTTTTAAATGCAAGCAATATTTTTCTCAAACGAATGAAATGTTAAAACTTGAGACAATCCACATTCGTTCTTTATTCAATAGTCTAACCCAGGCATGTCATAGTTCAGAGCTCCAATTTCCGTGCGGAGAACGGTATTAACTCCGGAGCATGCATTCTACTTCCTACTTCTCCGGCGGGACCTGTACGAAAGACTACCATTGCCTTTACTAATACAAAATGCGTCTGATTAATTTAAATTAAGTTAATATCTAATTTGATTATACAAGTACTGTCCTGAAGTAATGCATCGTTTCATACAGACAATTTCTAGGTGAGATGGTTGTAGTCTAGTGGTGGAAGCTTTTGTTCCCCGTGATTTTTTTCTCCCTTTCGTGCTTATTTCAATTTATTTTCTTTCTTTTGTTTCATTTCTGTTGCTTTGTTTTATTTTCAGTATTTACCGCACTACTTATTTACACGAAATTGTTTTCCATTACACTACACACAACGAAGTAGAATAGATTTAATTTCTCAAATAGTTGTATACTTGTGAAACAAATAGCTGATCTCTGATCATGCGCAGTGGCTTCGTTCTGCGACTTCAAAATTATCTGTGCGCCATCAATTATTTCAAAGGCTGTACATGCATATGTTTGAGAGGAATCATAGAAATCTAAAAATTATAATTAATCCAAGGATGCCAATATGCTTTAGTTCAGACCTCCTTTGGCCCTAGCCTTCTTTCCTATTTCATTCTTACTGAAACATCCTTGTTGCGTTTATAATATTTCGTTTAATTCCACCAGGCTAATCGTATGTCATCTTGTAACAATAGTTTCTATATATATATATATATATATATATATGATATGAAAAGAAAAATGAATGCTTGAGTCGGGATTTGAACCCGAGTCTCTAAACTCGGTACGTTTAGAGCTCCAACCAACTGAGCTAGTCAAGAATTCCAACACAAACATACATTTTTCTTATATATGTAGTATTCTCAATTCACACAAGAGGTAGTGGGAATTCGTTCCAACACCATCTAGTGGCCAACATAACAGTTAAGCAATTTTTAAAGAGAATATTTACTTTATAGCAGTAACGCTTGAATATTTAGATGTTATAACTATATTTTTGACATTTGGCAATGAAGGCAAATATGATATATATATATATATATATGTGTGTGTATGTTCATTGATTTAATTTTAATTACATGCAGTAACGATTTGTGATGAAAATAATAGAGGTAATAAAATTTCATCCCAGAATTTGCCATGAACTATCCGAAACCATACAAAAATTGTACCGAAAAGTACGGAAGGTTTCATGAGTTTATATTTGCTATTCGGGTTTTGGAACTGTAAAGTAAAGTAAAGTAAAGTGATCCTACAACAGGTCCGGAGGCCCTTGGGGTAGTAGGAGGTTAAGGCTCCCACATTTTCTAGACAATCGGCACTTTATGTCAGCCGGGTTGTCAGCCCTGCGTGACAGCCGCCTTTACCCCCAGAACAAGCGTCTGGTACTCATTTCCGTTAGAGGCTGAGTCGACCCCAGAACCATAGTGCCGCCAGAGGGTTTGGGTCAGTTTAAAAATCCTGACCCCAACGGTACTTAAACCCTCGACCCTCCGGCTTGTAGCTCAGTGCCTTAACCACTACGCTACGGCGTGCACTGCGACATCTTAAAGTGTTCCGAGATAGCTTGTAACTAACATCTTAAAGTTCAAGCTTAGAATATTTTATCATTATCAATGCGTTTTAGAGTTGCAATCGATGACTGGACTAAAAATACGTACAACGTTTATGTTATTAATATTCATAAATTCATTCTCATTTTTTCTTTAAATCAGTTGTTGGCACATCGCATTTCCTTGATGGAACTTTCTAACATTTATCAGCCGGATACATATTTACGTTACAAATCATTGGTTGTGTTTCCGGACGCATTTATATAGCATATAAATGATGTCTGTATACTCAATAAATCATGCACATTACATATATTATACTAGCGAAATTTTTCTTCTATATGTTTATGATTTACATGTTACAGCTGTAAATACTACGTTTTACGCAATGAAATATCGCTGTAATAAACAGATTGGAATAGAAATCTATCAAGCAACATCTACCATTTGTTCTACGAGGTGTTTGGTTATTTTGATATTAGGAACTTGATTGTATCCATGTAAATGTATGTCAGTTTTTCTCAATAACTCTTAAAAATGATGAACGATTTAAAGCGCAGATTTTATATCATTGACCTCTTGATTTGATAGACGATATCCAAATCGACAAATTATTGACAAGAAATAAAAAATAAACAGAGCTATATATGGTAATAAAAGATTCCGGGCTATGTGGCCGTGGTCTATAACTGGCGTTTCTTCCAGACGTTTCTCCCTCAACTGCGGAGGGCATCCGCAGTTGAGGGAGAAACGTCTGGAAGAAACGCCAGTTATAGACCACGGCCAGATAGCCTGGAATCTTTTATTACCATGATTACCGGCAGTGAAAGCCTGCATTCCAGAGCTATATATATTTGAAGAGAAAAATTTTCGCTAGACCGAGACTCGAACCCGGGACCTTTGGCTTGCCGGGCCAAATGCTCTACCAATTGAGCTACCGGCAAGCCAAAGGTCCCAGGTTCGAGTCTCGGTCTAGGTGAAAATTTTTCTCTTCAAATATAATTTATCTTTCATTGAGAAATGTTAAATCAATAATAAAAACATCATTAGAAGCCTTACTAGCTTTATAAAGTAATGTTAAATTCCCAATAAATGTCTTCTTAACTAAGAAGCCGCCATTTGCAAAGATAGAAGCAATGGTTTCAAAAGCATTTGGCGAGAGGGAATTACAACGTATAGGCCTATAAGAGAAACATTTGTGTCTATATCGTAACTCGCCTCGGTAGCTCAGTTGGTAGAGCACTTGGCCCCGGAAAGCCAAAGGTCCCGGGTTCGAGTCCCGGTCTGGGTGAAAATTTTTCTCTTCAAATATAATTTATCTTTCATTGAGAAATGTTAAATCAATAATAAAAACATCATTAGAAGCCTTACTAGCTTTATAAAGTAATGTTAAATTCCCAATAAATGTCTCCTTAACTAAGAAGCCGCCATTTGCAAAGATAAAAGCAATGGTTTCAAAAGCATTTGGCGACAGGGAATTACAACGTATATAAGAGAAAAATGTGCGTCTATATCGTAACTCGCCTCGGTAGCTCAGTTGGTAGAGCATTTGGCCCGTCAAGCCAAAGGTCCCGGGTTCGAGTCTCGGTCTAGGCGAAAATTTTTCTCTTCAAATATAATATATCTTTCATTGAGAAATGTTAAATCAATAATAAAAAACATCAGAGCTATGTATACTAATTAAATAATTTCGTATTGGAAATTGGAAGATATGAAAGGGATACAAATTTCAAGTGCCAAAGATATTGAAACACGTATTTTCGCAGACTATTTAACTCATGCCCCAAATGGGAGTCAATGGCCAATCACGTTCCAATGATTTCTGTTTTACAACCAATCAGAGTCGTGTTTCACCAAATATTTATCAGTGTTATAATTACCATATTAAAGAAAGCTCCTCCTTACAATATTGCGTTCCTTTGGCAATAAATAGTATGATCTGGTTGCAGTGATAAACAAAAGAAGCAGTAGAAGCGTACCTATCGTGTCTCATTTGTAAACATCGCCGTTTACATTAAATATATAAATATTTTAAAATAACTATAGTTAAATAATGATTTGTGAGTAAACAGCTTAATTTTATTCGTTAAATAGTCCTAACAAATGCCACTCTTGATTTCCAAATTCTCTAGATAAATTCACTCCTCACTTCGTGAGTCGTGAATTTATCGATAATTTGGAAATCACTCGTGGCATTACTTATGATAATCAAGTTTTGACAGCCGATTAATAAAATGCGTTGTAGAAATCAGATTACAAAATACAATTAATAGAAGAGAAATGTGACTTAAAAATCTTCAGTCACAAAACAAAAACAATGGTTTTTCACAGGAATGTTAAACACAAATTGAAGTAAAATACAGGGAATCAATTTTGAGAGGACCCTCGCATCATTCTGCCGCCGCCGCCGCCGTTGTGAGTAGTACGATCGCAGCATGGGAGACAAGTTGTACACAACATTCCAGCGGTTAGTTGCTTCAGTATGTTGTAGTGGGAAGCATGTACCTTGTTGTCGTTTGTTACATAAGAATGCAATCGAAAATGAAGTATATGGTTGAACAGCGAATTTATTTTTTAGAATGTTACTTATTGAGAAATAATCATAGAAGTTGCGTTCGGAGATTCTCTCAAAAAATATCCTGACTGTACGATTCGTACAAAATCGTGCCTTTTGAAGTTGACGAAAAAAGTAGCATACAACAGGTTCAGTTTGTGGCCGAAGCGGAATTACAGAAACTGGCAGATAATTTGTTTAAACGGTGTGAGGCATGTCTTATGCGGACGGGGGTCTTTTTCAACAGTATCTCAGATAAATGGTGATTAATACGCCTCTAAGTGTAGGCCTATTTTTTATAATAATCGAAATTAGTTGAGTTATTTGTATTTTGAAGCTTCCAACTTCATTTGCCGGTAGTAACGAACTCGCTCCACGCCGGTGCAAGCACAATAGCGTGAAGAGTAAGAGCCACTACAACGCTGTAAAAAGGTTTCCGCTTAAAATGGATTCCCTGTAGTAGTAAATAGTAATATAACTGATAAATTTATTTAATCACCTAGGATATTCAATGTCATACGAAAATGAGGAGGATATCACTAACAAAACCATTTATTTTTTACAAAAAAATAATTATAAATAGAATATTAAAACATTCGCAAGTATGAATGCACACATTACTAAAAATGTATCTCTTGCTGGACCCACATTGTTATGAGTGTGAAGCAGTAAAGAAAAAAAAGGAGAATCTCGCATAACGAAAACAGCGATGAAATTCACGAGGAGAAGAGCAGAAAACACATGACGGAATTATAAAATAAACACAGAAATATTATCAGAACTTAGAGATTAAACTATTCTTGTAAAAATACAGAAAGAATATAAGCTACAGTTTGCAAGAATGACCAAAGTTTGCCAAATTTAATATTAAAATACGCCCTGATGGAAAACGAAAGCACTTAGAAGAGTACTGGATGGATAATGAGACCGAAACAGGGCACTAGGCCTTTATACTTGATTTCTAGGTGGTGATAATGTTATTGAATAATTTTCACACAAGTCATGAAAATAAAATATATTTGTTTTACCTGTAATATATACCTATTATGAAATATCTATTATATATCTCCCAGTTTTCTCATGCCAATCATATATAGTCATCTGTGCTGTGCATCCAAAGTTTTTTTTAAATTATCTTTCTTATTATTATTTATTGCCTTCATTATATCAATACTCGAAATTCCTTTTCGTATTCCTCTACCTCTTCTTCCTGAAGGATTTCAATGACTATTTAACTCATGCCCCAAATGGGAGTCAATGACCAATCACGTTTCAATGATTTCTGTTTTACAACCAATCAGAGTTGTATTTCACCAAATATTTATCAATGATATATTTACCATATTAAAGAAAGCTCCTCCTTTTTAATATTCTGAACAAGTCTGACCATTATTTTGCAGTGACTGAGCCTATAAGAAATGCGGCTACCATATTGTATATATAGTGCATAGATGTCAACACATAGCGCTTGCAGAAGTTAATATAAAAACATTTGTAGCAATTTATTATACCACCAAAAAAAAAAAAAAGAAACCATTGTTTGCACTTTCTTAAATGTATTTTTTCTCAGGTAATAATCCAGAAAAATATAATTGTCATATTTACATCATACGACATCAGAAATGCATTAATATACAGTTTGATGTGTTTCATTTTTTCTTCACTAGAGAGCATTCTTACAATATTGCGTTCCTTTAGCAATAAATAGTATGATCTGGTTGCAGTGATAAACAAAAGACGCACATGAAGCGTACCTATCGTTTCTCATTTGTTTTCAAACATCGCCGTTTACATTAAATATATAAATATTTTTAAATAACTATAGTTAAATAATGATTTGTGAGTAAACAACTTAATTTTATTCGTTAAATAGTCCTAACAAATGCCACTCTTGATTTCCAAATTCTCTAGATAAATTCACTCCTCACTTCGTGAGTCGTGAATTTATCGATAATTTGGAAATCACTCGTGGCATTACTTATGATAATTTTCCATCTTCATATCTCATTATCATCAAATAAACTCTTGAGTCTCTGATTTTCAATCCTTATGATTATCTGTATAGCATCTGTTCTCTTCATTTTTTTTTCTTTTATATACTGATGGAAGGAAGGAAATTAAATTATTCTCTCTTGTGCTGAGAAATTGAATTTTTCAAAGACTAAGAAAGAAAAACAGATTGAGGATAGATACAGTGGCTAGTCCTTGTTCAACAGAAAATAAAATGTTAAAAAATCATTATAGAGACGAATAGTTTCACTGCAATCTATGTATTAATACGTAAAAAAAACTTTGTACCCCTTTATGAGCACATTGCGCCCGGAGTAGTGTGGTATTTGGCATAATTAAAGTTCATATAGGAAAGGAGTGCAGAAAAATAAAATGTATATATAATGTTTTAAAAATAAATTAAATTAAACAAAATTAAATAAATTGTCTCTAAGGAATTTATGTGTATTACTCATTCATTTGTGTACTCATTAATTTTGTTTTCGTTCATACAGAAAGTGCATTGTTATACTTCTGTTTAATAGATATTTATGTATCATATTATTATATATATATTTTTTTTTTCCAAATGCCCCAGGTTTGTCTTTCGACATTCCTGGTTTCTCTCCTGGCATGGCGTACTTCTGAGGTTGTGGCGCCTGAAAGGCAGGGTTACGTTGCCCCGATGATATGATGGGTGATGATGATGATAATGGTGCGCCAGGAGAGTCCCTAATCCTAAGCTTAACCTAAGATGAATATGAATGATAATTGCGATGACCATACGATTTCGGGGACCGTTTGGGCCTTAAAGTTTTCCTGATATTTGTCTTACAGGTGAGGAAAAACCCCGATAAAAACCTCACCCAGAAAAACTGTCCCGACCGGGGATCGAACCCGGACCCACTGCGTGACAAGGCAACACGCTATCCTTGAGACCTCAGCGGTGGATTAAATTATATATTATATTGCTTGCTCAATAAACATCCATTGCAAAAGAAAACTGTGGAGCGGCAATGTGAATTGACTTAGATCACTCTTGCGTATTTATTATTAGTGATTAAAAAAAAAGTGAGTACATTTTATTATTTAAATTTAAATTTAAATTAAACCCTGTCTAATCTTGGTTTCAGTAATTTCATTACGTTTATTTTATATTTAGACATTCGCACTTACTACCGTCATGCCTCGACATAGAAAATATTGAAGTCAGTTATTTTAACATCCAAAAATGATGAATGTTCTTTTATAATACTGATATTTTGAACCGAATACCTTGTGAACAGAGAACATGTCATAGCTTACTTACTTACTCACTGGCACTATCGAACCCGTAGGTTCATGGCCGCGCGGACATAACCTCTCCATACATCCCTATCCTGAGCTAATGCTTTCCAATCATTCCCTGTATAATCTACTTCCCTCAAATCATAGTTAATGTTGTTCTCCCACCTCATTATTGGTCTACCAACTGGGCGTTTTCCTTCTGGCTTTCCTACAAGAAGTTTCCATGCACGTCTTTCATTCCCCATACGCGCAACATGTCCTGCCCATCGCAGTCTACGAGACTTAACTGTTCTTATTATATCTGGCTTCCTATAAAGACCATGTAGTTCATTGTTATGTAGTCTTCTCCATTCACCTGTTTGTTCATCTCTATTTGGTCCAAAAATTTTCCTAAGAACTTTATTCTCAAATACTCTTAATCTCCTTTCCTCCCTTAAAGTGAGAGTCCATGTTTCGCACCCATATAATATAACTGGTAGAATAATAGTTTTATATATTTTCATTTTAACGTTCTTTGAAAGGAGATGGGACATAAAGAGTCTCTGCAATGCATAATAGCATGCATTTCCAGAATTGAGCCTATGTTTAATTTCTTTGTGCATCTCATTCCTATTTGTGATTATTGTTCCTAGGTATTTGAATTCAGCCACTTCCTCAAAATTTCCCTCATTTGTCATTAGCTGTCCATTTCCATTATATACTGAATTTCTACGTGTGACCATATATTTAGTTTTACTGATATTTACTTCCAGTCCTAATTTCTTAGTGTTACTCAATAGTGTGTGCGTGTTGGCCTTTCGTATCTCCTCGCTATCGGCCAGTAGTACTACATCATCAGCATAAACTAACAGTTTAAGCTACGATAAAATAATTTGTGATGATGACAATGAAATCAATAGCTATGCAGTAGAGTTCTTGAATGCTCTATTGGTAGTTTGCCACCACATAAGTTAGTATTGTGAGTTAATTGCATCGTTTTACTGATTACAAACTTACATGTAAACGAAGCATTAGTCAACGGAACAAGAAAACGCATCACGTTTATGTATTGTCATGATATTGATTACCAAGTTTTAACTGCAACCGCACGCTATAAGAAAATTTTGATTCCACGTATAAATTTAACATTTTCTGGTACCATTTTACAATTTAAATTTCAAAGAACTCAATTTCCAATTATACCTGCATTTGCGATGATAATAAATAAGTCTCAAGGACAAACATTCTAAAAAATTGAATTTTTATTGAGGCAGCCAGTTATTACATATGGTGAGATGAATGTCGCAGCAAGTAGTGTCCGATAATTCGATGGTTTGAGATTTTATATTTCCGAATATAACGATCAAGGGCATTTAGCAAAAGATCAGAGGCTTTTTACAAAAAAAAAACATCGTCTACACAAAAGTTTTGAAAAATTAAATTCATTTTCAAATTACTTTCAGTTCAATTTACAGCATTTATTTTCTTAACCGCCCGGGTTTTTTGTTTCAATAAAAATGTATAAAACGAAGCACGTATTCTTCATTTTATTTTTCATTTTTTGTATTAATTTTTTATTTTATATAATTTGAAAAAAATATAGGTACAATAACTGTGTAGCTTTGGGGGAACCTAGCGAGTATAGCATTAAAAAAACCACGGAAATCTCAAAAGACGCGTTATTGTTTTTTAAAGCGGGACCTACACCTTTAGCCAATAAGAATATGGCATATTTAATTTTTAGCAACAATGCTGGTTACAGAAATGAAATTTGGTTTGTGATATTTATATTACAATGTGAGCATGTTTGTGTGCTTAAGTAACTTCAGTCGTTATGGGTAATTAAATATTCAAAATGTCAGCTGAAAATTTTGCATTTTTTGCCGTTCCTGATACTTTTCCTAAATTTCAATATGTTTTAATGATTCTTGTTTTATTGTACTCACTAATATTATAGTTAGAAGATATACTGCAATTGTTTAATTATATAGAGTGCAAATATTTTATTTTCTAATCTAAATTGAAGCATACTTTTTTGTTAAAATTTGCATTAAAATATACATTTTTAAATAAAATATAATAGTTACATTACTAATTGTAGTATATGTTCTTCATCGCTGTAAACTACACACACTTGCATAATTTCATCTCAATATCTTCAAACCTTAAGGAGTTATCATGGAAAACGAATTGAAAAAATCAAGTTACGGAAAACAAGCGACAAACTTACCGAAATTACCTTCCAAAATTAAAGGGCTCACTCGAGTGACAGCATTGCACATTTTTAAACATAACTCGAAACATAACAGTGATATCAATTATAATATTTCACTAATCCAAAAATTACTTTTCAATCTGTATGAAAAACATATATTGAAACAATTTTTTTTTACCCTTAAAGGTATAGGTGCTCCCTTAAATATGGCTTAGCCAAGCTATACAACATATTTCCTATCGTTCGTATTTTCAAAATAAATCGAAAATTAATGCATAATGACGTATTTCTGACAAACGTAAAAATTTAATGAATTCTGGTCGACTTTGAATCACTAGTTTATATTAAAAATGTCAGAATAGCATGGACTCAGTACTTGATCTCATAATTCGTTTTGGATTAAATGAACAAGAGCTATGTGAAATGGATCATGTGAAAAAGCGTATTAAATAAACATGCTATGAATATGTAGATAAACAAAGGCTTTCAAGTCCTGGAAGGGGTTCGATCTCATATTTCACACTCGTGGAACAATTCCCAGGGATACTAAGAAACTCCAAGGACATTCATGATTGCGACAGAAAGAGAGAAAGGTCTTCTAACGTCAACATAAAACAACGGAATAAAAATTGGTTTAAGGAAAGGGGCGTGGAAAAATTGACAGTAATGGAAATTGAATATAGAATGGCCAGTAGAAGATTTCAAATGGATAAAAAAATGAACACGAACTTATTAAAATGTATTCGACTTAAAATATATATTTATGCTTTATAAATATAAAAATTAATAATCAATTGAATAGGTGTTTACCTGATGAAATCCATATTTATTAATTAAATAAAAATAAAACGTAGTTTTATTTGATTTTCGTATTTATTATATAATTCAGTGACAGCTATTTCGGTACACTGTACCTTCTTCAGACCTGTTAACAAATTTATCATGTCTGAAGAAGGTACAGTGTACCGAAACAGCTGTCATTGAATTATATAATAAATATAAAAATCAAATAAAACTACGTTTTATTTTTATTTAATTAATAAAAATTAATGTTTGTTTATTTGTTTGTTCGTACTTTATGCGCGGCCATACTGTTGATCCGATTGTGCTGGTATTTTTGGCAAAATGTTCAGGAGATTCCCAGGATGAGCATAGGCTATAGGAGAGTTGTGATACTAAACTCCTACACCCTTAAAAACCACCCTTTGTAGTAAAAAAAAAACGTGGAAAATCCTTTTTTGATGCTTAAATGGCTTACGCTGCCTAAACCACATCAAATACACAAAGTTATTTACACAAAAATGAATATCTCAATAAACTCTACAGAAAAGTCCGCGACAGCAAATGTTTATCTTTTACTGATAACTCACAATAGCCATTTTTGTCTTTCATTGATGCCAAGCCGAATGGGGTAAGTTGATTGCCGGACAAGCGTGCATTGCCGTACCTTTTATCCTGTTGTGATGGGGCTTTTGCAAAATGTTCAGGATTTTCCCGGGAAGGTTATAGGCTACAAGAGAATTTTAATGCTCAAGCCCTTCGCCCTTAAAAATCGGCCGTTATAATGAAAAGTAAAATAAAAGTGGCTTTGTGTACGCTTAATTGACTTACGCTGCCTAAACCATAACAAATACACCAAATTAATGCACACAGCATTGAATATCTCAAAACACTCTACAAAAAACGCCCGCGACAGCATATGTTTATATTTTAGGGATAAGTCACAATAACCATTTTTGTCTTTCATTGATGCCAAGAAGATCGGCATTAAGTAGATTCCCGGGCAAGCAGAAGAGCAGCACGGATAACTCGAAATAACGAATTTTGTCTTTCAGGTCATTAATGCAAAATACATTGGAATACGTAGATTTCCGGGCAATGCCGGATCATCAGCACGGGGTATCTAAAAATAATGATATAAATTTATAATTATTATTAATTTCACTTATTCAACTAAACGTAAAAACATCATTTATTTAGACGTAGCAGCGTACGTCCAGTATTTGCTAGTGCTTTATAAACAACAATTTATATCATGAAATGGTTGAAAAATGAAACGTCTTTTATTCCATAGAATTATAATATATATATATATATATATATATATATATATATATATCCATAGTAATTCTGCCTCAGGGCAGGTCTTTCACTACAATCATAGTATTTTCATGCTATGCTTGCAGCTTTACTAGAGATTGACATGCTACGAGTTATTGGTAAATCCAGAAAACTGGGTAAACCTCGGTAAATTTCTGGACAAAACGCGGAAAATAAGGACAACACTCATTCATGAATAAATATGTTATCAAAATGCAATACCATTAATTCTTAACGATTATATATTAATTAATTAGTGTATAATGCTATTGTGTTGTTATTTAATTGTAGTATTATTGTGTTTTCTTTATGTAATTGTAATGTTAATGCTTTTGTTGCTTTTTATTTTTCTTCACACTAGTAGCAATTATTACTTTATTGTAACGGATTGTCAACAGCACGTACGGCTTACTGCCCGTGCGACCCATATTTGTTAATAATATTGTAAATATCTTACTTTTTGTCTAATAAAGTCCTACTACTACTACTAGGGAATTGTAGGTGTGGTAGCTTCCTGTTGCTTTGCACACCGGTAAAGGATGATGATGATGATGACCATATGATTTCGGAGACCGTTTGGGCCTTAAAGGTTTCCCGACACTTGTCTTACAAGTGAGGAAAAAACCCGATAAAAACCTCACCCAGAAAATCTGCCCCGACCGGGCATCGACTGAGTGACTGAGCCTATGAGAAATACGGCTACCAGATTGTATATATAGTGCATCGACTGCAGTGACTGAGCCTATGAGAAATACGGCTACCAGATTGTATATATAGTGCATGAATGTCTACATATGCCGCATGCGGGAGTTAATATAAAAACATTTGTAGCAATTGATTATACCACAAAAAAAAAAAAAAAAGAAATCACTGTTTGCACTTTCTTAAATGTATTTTTTCCCAGGTAACAATCCAGAAAAATATAATTGTCATATTTACATCATACGACATCAGAAATGAATTAATATACAGTTTGATGTGTTTCATTTTTTCTCCACTAGAGATCATTCTTACACTATTGCGTTCCTTTGGCAATAAACAGTATGATCTGGTTGCAGTGATAAACAAAAGAAGCAGATGAAGCGTACCTATCGCTTCTCATTTGTTTTCAAACATCGCCGTTTACATTAAATATATAAATATTTTAAAATAACTATAGTTAAATAATGATTTGTGAGTAAACAGCTTAAATTTATTCGTTAAATAGTCCTAACAAATGCCACTCTTGATTTCCAAATTCTCTAGATAAATTCGAAATCACTCGTGGCATTACTTATGAATAACTATCAGGAGCATATATTTTGTTGATTACTTTTTAAACAAATTCTTAATTCATATATCGTAAATATGCTGTTATATCTGTTTTTTAATGTATTTCGATGAACGTGTTTGTCACTAATTGGTCATTTCCTGTGTACAAGCGGCTGCCCGCTGCGAAAATAGTAATATATGTATTGTTTCAGTTATCAGCTAAAGTGAGGTATTTGCGGTAGTGACTTGAATTAACTGTAAACTGTGGTGAGCATGAAATATTACTAAATGATAATGCATGTTTGTGTGTCATAAAATGTAGTGCTAAAATTGTGAAATGTTTTGACGTGGGTTACAACACATGGCTGATTTATTTCGTCATTTGGGACGACTCCATCAATTTCAATACTCTTTTGTCGACAATATCCAGCCTTATTAAACAGTCTTTATTCTTATTGGTAGTTACTGATTAAATGAAAGATTGTAAAAATATGAATAATTATTGGTAAGTAATAAATGTATACTTCCCGCTCCGTAGCGGAGTGGTTAATACAAGATGCCTTAATGCTGGTTCTGGTCTCCAAGAGGAACAAAGTTTCTCACAAAATGTCGACCAGTATGGGACCGGTGCCCACCCAGCATCGTGAGAAATTTGGGTAGCTACAATAAGTACCAGCTTCAGATTTAGAATACTTACTTACATACTCACTGGCACTACCAAACCCGTAGGTTCATGGCCGCGCGGACATAAGCTCTCCATACATCCCTATCCTGAGCCAATGCGTTCCAATCATTCCCTGTATAATCTACTTCCCTCAAATCATAGTTAATGTTCTCCCACCTCATTCTTGGTCTACCAACTGGGCGTTTTCCTTCTGGCTTTCCTACAAGAAGTTTCCATGCACGTCTTTCATTCCCCATACGTGCAACATGTCCTGCCCATCACAATTTACGAGACTTAACTGTTCTTATTATATCTGGCTTCCTATAAATATCATGTAATTCATTGTTATGTAGTCTTCTCCTTATGGCCTTAACTCTGCCAGAATAAATAAAGTATTATAAAAGTATTATTCACCTGTCTGTTCATCTCTCTTTGGTCCAAAAATTTTCCTAAGTACTTTATTCTCAAATACTCTTAATCTCCTTTCCTCCCTTAAAGTAAGAGTCCATGTTTCGCACCCATATAATTCAGATTTAGAATACCAGCTATAACGACTGGGGACCCAGCATGCTGCCCACATATCACTCCTACACTGGCTGGATGATCGTTTACCTATGCGATTAGCACATGTCAATATGAGGCCAGCAACCTGCTGGTATGCCAAGGACCTTCTAGGCCTGACGCGTCTTGGAGTTTTTAATAAATGTATTCAAAGAATAAAAACTTATCTTAGACTACACAGTGTTTCTGACTCTATTTCGAGAGATTACGATTTCAAATCCCATTGTCATATGATGCCAATTGGTGATTTTTCTCAGTAGTAAGGGTTAATGACAGGTTGGAATCATTTCGTCATAACCTCCATTTTACGTAATTTTTTTTATAAATCTGTGCACTTCTGCAAAAAATGTGAGAAACACAAAATAAATTGACCTCCTTCTACATAAGACTAAACAATTTAGAAGCGATATGACCTTCGAAGTTGAAGTATCTGTAAATACAAATTAGTGAATTGCTCTGAATAACATAACTCAGACGATAGTGTTTGAGGACTGAATTAGGGAAGTCTAAATTTCAAATTCTGGTATTTTTTCTGTGGTTTGCTCGATGTCAAATTCAATTTCACCATTAATCATAATTAATAGCTATTTTCTTTTTATTAATTAAATAAAAATAAAACATATTTTTATTTGATTTTCATATTTATTATATAATTCAGTGACAGCTGTTTCGGTACACTGTACCTTCTTCAGACATGTTAACAAATTATGAATTGTGTTCCAACTGATCAAAGCAACAATACAACAATATTTATTTAAATTTTTAAATTTAACAAAGTGGATTCATTCAAATCAAGTTGAGAATTTAACAGTATTTTACTACTTTTAAATTTGTTAATTTCTACAGCCTCCAAAAGATCTAACTTCTTACCCTTATCACAAATATGTAAAATTTCAAAATTAGGATCGAAACAATGATTAAATTGGAATAGGTGGTTAGCATATTTTGAATCCCCTTTGTTAAATTTAAAAATTTAAATAAATATTGTTGTATTGTTGCTTAGATCAGTTGGAACACAATTCATAATTTGTTAACATGTCTGAAGAAGGTACAGTGTACCGAAACAGCTGTCACTGAATTATATAATAAATATGAAAATCAAATAAAACTACGTTTTATTTTTATTTAATTAATGAATATGGATTTTCATCAAGCAAACACCAACTCAATTGATTATTTTCTTTTTGGTTCGTTTTATACCATTTCCTCTTAATCTATTACGATTTTTTTTGTAATGATGTTTTTTAACAGTTTCATCTGGTGTTTATTAGAACTGCAACAGACCACGTGGAACTGCAAGGAGACAAATCTCATGTCCCGTGGAATATTTTCACTATATTCATTCTACCACCATGTTGGATTACTCACATTATATTTTGACGATGGAATAGAGACAATAAATTCAGTAAAGTAGTCATACTTACAGACTCTAAAACAGCTAGACAATTACGAATGAAAATACCACAAACACAAATAAATGTTACACACTTACCACCCAATTACAGATCGCTTTACTTTTATGTTTTATCTCTACAGTGGATTCCATTATACACGGCAAGTAAACGTCCCTCCTGGGTTTCGTGTGTTTGTAGAACAATAATCATAACATACATGGTGAAAATACTTGTATCAGAAGAAAGAGTATATTTCCAAGTGTCCATACGTTCTTGTTGACAAAGCGTAACTTGAAAATTTTACCGCTAGATGTTAGTCATATCAATTGATGAAACATGGCATTCACTGGTGCAGAAAAAGTGTTTTGTGTGCTGCAGTGTGCTAAATGTTCATCTATTGTGATGGTTCAACGCCGATTTCGTACAAAAATCACAAACATACACTTAAAAACAAAACAATTCTTACATGGTACACCAATTTTGAACAGACTGGCAATCTGAATACTCGTAAACGAACAGCTTGGCCACGTTTATTGTCAACGAAAGTTTATGGTCCATTCCTTTTTGCGGATTACACTATTACCGGTCGGGTGCACCTGGATATGCTTCATCAGTGGCTGATGGCAGAATTACAGGAAGACAGTCGAGACTTCATTTATCAACAAGATGGGGCTCCACCTCATTTTAATCAGGATATCCGTTGGTACTTCAATAACACAGTTCCCCATCGTTGGATTGGACGTGCTTGTCAAGATGACTCTCCTCTCCTTCCGTGGCCTCCAAGGTCATCTGACCTAACCCCATGTGATTTTTTCTTTTATAATAATGTTAAAGATCACGTGTTCGTTTCCCTTATGCCCCTCGATTTAGCAGAGCTGCGACAAAGGATTTAGCATGCAGTCGCTGGTATTGACCATGAGATTTTGGTACCTGTATAGTAGGAACTGGATATAAGGATCGAGTCTGCTGTGTCACCAACGGTGGGTATATGCAGCAAGTCTAAGGTATACATGAAATCTTGCAAAATACTCTTTCCTCTGATACAAGAGTTTTCGCCATGTATACAGACCCACTGAACCCCGGAGGGACATTTGACTTGACCTGTATGATATAAAGTAAAAAATCCTTATTCGCGGGGGAAACCGCGAATATGGAATCGTACTTTGTGTGGGTATATAGGGGATACGTTCCAAGGTTACAGAACAAAATAAAAATTATCTAAATAAAATCAATTAATGAGAGATTTTGAACAATGTATACTAATTATTACGGTAAGTTTTAGCAAGTAATGTTTTCCATGTTTTGCCGCTTTTAAAAGGTCTTTCAATAAAGATCGATATTCAGCTGTTAATTCAGCGATATAATTCCTTAATTGTCTTCGAATTTCTTGATTCATTAGCATTGAAACAGCAAGAAATAGACCCAAACGACTCGCCAACGCGTATAAACGGTTAAGTATTTCCATTTTTACTTTAAGCGGCAAAATTATTTTTATTCGGTACTAATTTTTCTTTCCTATTACTCGACATTATAAATTGAAACAAAGCACAAGAAACATTGCAACGAATGACAAGTTGAAACAATAATATACCGAAGGTGATGATGGAGAAATTTATCAAAGTACATATCGGTACGTGAAAACGACAACAGCTTTTAACCATGAACTTTAGGTTTAATGACAATAAGGTTTGTTTTGCTTTTATACACTGCTCAAAACAATTACAGGAACACTATGAAATATGCAAATATTTTTTCATTGGATAATGGTACAGACATGAAATTAATAAGGTACATTATTTGTGGCTACTTATTTATTTATTTATTGCTCATGTCAGTAAAAACAAATGAATAACGCTGACAACTTTTCAAATAATTCCGCTATGTAAACAATTGAATCTTGTGCTTATTTTTCAAAGTTAAACACTCGTTATATAGAGTTAGTATCGTGTATGGCCTCCACGACATTCGATGACAGTTTGGCACCATCGTGGCATGCTCCCAATAAGATTTTGGATTTTCTCTTGCGGGATATTACCCCATTCCTCCTTCAAAGCATCTCCAAGTTCCTCCAGAGTTTCTGGAGCATGATGTCGGTTCCTGACCTTCCTGTCTAGAAGATCCCACAAGTGTTCAATAGGGTTGAGGTCTGGGCTGACCGCTGGCCACTCCATTACCTCAATTTCATTCCTCCTCAGAAAATCCCTGGTGACAACCGCAGAATGTGTCCTGGCATTATCCTGCATAAACATAAATCCAGGGCCTACTCCAATGGCAGCAGGTACTACATGCTCTTCCAGAACGTGCTCGATATACCGGACAGCATTCAGTCGCTGGGGAACAAGTACAAGGTCCGTACGATTGTTGTACATAACTCCGGCCCACACCATTATGGAACCTCCTCCGAATCTATCAATTTCCTGTACAGCCTCTGCAGAAAATCTTTCTCCTGGCCGTCCCCACACCCTCAATCGACCATTACAACGTGTAAGACGATACCTGGGTTCGTCCGAGAAGAGCACAGACTCCCACTGGTTCAGGTTCCAATCACCATGGTTTTCAGCATACGTACGTCTTGCTGCCTTATGCCCATTTGTTAAGCGTGGTTTTTTAACGGGCCTTTTTGGACGAAAATTCTCTTTCCTTAATCTGTTCCTTATGGTTTGGTCTGAAACCCGGATTCCGGAAGCCATATGAAGGTCATTCTGCAGGTCTTTTGCAGTTTTTGTACGTTGTCGAAGAGCAGAAAGAACAACGTATCTGTCATCCTGGGGATTTGTTTTAAATTTACGGCCCTGGCCACGTCTTCTACAATACTGACCTGTCTCTCTGTGCCTGTTGCGTAACCTTGACACCACGGAAGGAGAAACCCCCAAGCTCTCTAGCCACTTGTCACAGAGATTGACCTTGTCGTAAAAGATGTAGAGCATGATACACTTCAAACTCATTTAAATGCCTCATTTTGTCAGAGACTTCAATAAACAAGGCTATAATCAACATTCGTCACTATAGCAACATCAGGGGAAGATTACCAATTAGAAGCGGCCAGTGCCTTCCAAAATAAAAAAATCTCTATATTTGTTATTTGAGGTAATATCTCTGTATTGATGCCATGGATATTTAAAATTTGTATCCAATGATAAAATAAATAATTCAATTTACATATTGTCCAACTTTCAGCATCACAGCTTTAAAAAAACAATTATTTATTCAATTTATTACAAGTGTTCCTCTAATTGTTTTGAGCAGTGTATTTATTTGTCCATTTGGTTTCAATCACTATTTGTAAAAGCCGCTTTGGCACCAGCCTGCAGTGAAAAAAACGCGAATTCACGAACTGTGTCGCAATTTTTTAAACCGCGAATAACGAAACAGCGAATAAGTAGTTTTTACTGTAATGCGATATGAAGATATAAATCAACCAGCGCACAAAAATCTGTTAGTTTATGCTGATGATGTAGTACTATTGGCCGATAGCGAGAAGATACTAAAGGACAACACACACACACTATTGGGCAACACTAAGAAATTAGGACTGGAAGTAAATATAAATAAAACTAAATATATGGTCACACGTAGAAATACATTTTATAATGGAAATGGATAGCTAATGACAAATGAGGGAAATTTTGAGGAAGTGGCTGAATTCAAATACCTAGGAACAATAATCACAAATAAGAATGAGATACACAAAGAAATTAAACATAGGCTCATTTCTGGAAATGCATGCTATTATGTAAAACTTTCAAAAAACGTTAAACTGAAAATATATAAAACTATTATTCTACCAGTTGTATTATATGGGTGCGAAACATGGACTCTTACTTTAAGGGAGGAAAGGAGATTACAAGTATTTGAGAACAAAGTACTTAGGAAAATTTTTGGACCAAAGACAGATGAACAGACAGGTGAATCGAGAAGACTACATAACAATGAACTACATGGTCTTTATAGGAAGCCAGATATAATAAGAACAGTTAAGTCTCGTAGACTGCGATGGGCAGGACATGTTGCACGTATGGGGAATGAAAGAGTTGCATGGAAGCTTCTTATAGGAAAGCCAGAGGGAAAACGCCCAGTTGGTAGAACAAGAATAAGGTGGGAGAATAACATTAACTATGATTTGAGGGAAGTAGATTATACAGGGAATGATTGGAAAGCATTAGCTCAGGATAGGGATGTATGGAGAGCTTATGTCCGTGCGGCCATGAACCTACGGGTTCGATAGTGCCAGTGAGTAAGTAGGTAAGCGCACAAAAATCAATTATTTTACATGGCAATACAGACTACAACAGACATACATAGGCCAGTGGAATAAACTCGAAGAATCTTGATGTTAAATGATGAATATTAATTTATGCATTCTATGAATAAAGCTGAAGTAAATTTAATTCAGAGATGAAACACCATTTATTCAACTCCCCATTATGACTTATGTAACTCCTAGATCCAAAGCAGCATTCACTAAAACCCTCAGCCAATTGGATCCAGACATATCTATTTGTATTGTAAGCCTATGTTACAGAGATTTAAGCGCTCTCCCCCTACAGGGAAGAATTTGAAACATTTTAATTTAGTTACACTTGTTTTCGTATAGATGCCATTTTGAGTGGTACGTGGTCAGCGTTCCGCCTCATACTGACATCTAGGAAACCAAGGTAGTACTAGGACGGGATAATTCGGTAAATTTTGCTTAGATGCCTTTTCATTCAGGCTTAAAGATTTTTTACGAGCCTGAAAATCTTCAGACTCGGGACCCACGGCTTAAAGTCCCTGCCGGAGGACTTGCTCTTTGGATTTTTCCGTCCTAAAAAATCCATCGACCCCGGCCGGGTTTGAACCCGCGACCCTTGGGACCAGAGGCAAGGAGCATAACCACTAGTCCACCGCGGCCGATCAGACATATCTGCTATGTCCAATTCTAAAGGATCACCATCACAGCAAGTTTACAATGTATTATCACATTCTTCTGTGAGTCATTTTCTACATTCTTGTATCTTTCGTCCAAATTTCTAAGTTATCGCAGGACCGATCTTGCAATCATTTTTCATTCATCGCTTTCTTTATATCTTGCAGCCAGGTGATTTCTGATTAGATTCTACCTCTCCTTGATAACTTTAATCATCCATATCATTGGAATTTTCTGTATTTTACAAAATCTATAATTAAATTTTTTTTACATGTTATCTAATCGATTCAGTTCTTATTCTGACCAGTTTAGAATACCTGGCTGAACGTTGTAAAGATATCCATTTATAATAATTTTGACATCAATTTTTTTTATTTGCTAGGTTTCCGCTATATATGTGGACAGAGTTTGGTCTACAAAATTACGAGGGTGGATCGGAAAGAAACGCGCAATAATTTTTTTCTGCACTACAGATGGTATTTTTTTTTCAGGTGCAGCTCTTGCGAGAGAAGCTTGAACTATGCAACAAAGATGGCGCGCATGCTACAGTCGTCCACCTGTGAGGAACAGAGAAGTGTTGTTCGATTTTTGTGGGCCAAAGGGCATAAACCCAGTGAAATTCACAGGGACATGCGTGGCGTGTATGGGGATGATTGTATGGACTGTAGCAATGTCTCCAGGTGGTGCACATTCTTCCAAGAGGGACGCGTGAACCTTAGTGATTCGCCACGTGATTCGCCTTAGTGATTCCTGGCCGGCAAACGCTTTGAGACAGATGTGGAAGTGAAATCAGCATTTCGCAGATGGCTACACTCCAACCAAACGGACTTCTACGAACAGGGCATATTGAAACTGGTAACACGATGGGAAAAATGTGTTGAGAAAGTTGGTGACTATGTCCAAAAGTAGGTAAGAGATGTAAGTTCATTTGTGATTTCTTTCCTTTTTTTTACTATTAAACTTTTTAAAAAAAAATATTTTGCGTTACTTTCCGATCCGCCCTGTGGACGACTGTAGCATGCGCGCCATCTTTGTTGCATAGTTTAAGCTTCTCTCGCAAGAGGTGCACCTGAGAAAAAAATACCATCTGTAGAGAAAACTTCAAAATATATCTCTGTGAAATTTCAACATTCTAGCTGCAATACCAAGGCAGAAAAAAATTATTGTCCGTTACTTTCCGATCCGCCCTCGTATTATTAGATACACACACACACAATATATATATAGGGAAGTTCGGGTGAAGTGGACCCTTATGTTTGAGTGGACCCTGTTAATATCTTCGTTAATTGGTGCTTCCCTCATCATCATCATCATCTTCAAGGTATGGACCTGTTGGCCCTTTCCGCTCCCCGGCGTACTACTTGCAGCAGGCGCAGGTCGTCCTTCCAACGACGTTTTGGTCTTCCTACATTTCTTCGGCCTAGAGGCCTATAATGAAGCAGCTGTTTTGATAAACGATTATTTGGCATTCTTTGTATATGTTCAAACCAATTACGTTTATTTGTGTGTATTTTCTCGTTTATATTATATATTTGTAGTTCATCTCTGATATCTTGACTTCTCTTTTGATCTCTTAGAGATACACCTACAACTGATCCGAGAAATCTCATTTCTATTGTCTCAGTTTTATTTTTATCAGAGATCGTTAAAGGCCAAGCTTGGTGCTTCCCTCGAACAGAAAATATTTTAACTTCTTCCCCTCATCATCTTTGACGGGTTCAAGATCAGTTAATTTTATTCTTTGTGCGAAGAAAGGTTTATGAAAAGTTTCTCAAGCTAGAATCAATTCTTAATTTCTGCTACTGAATATTAAAAATGTTGAAAAAACTCTTAAATATATTATATTATGTAGAATCTGCTATAATATACCAGCGGATTTAGTTTGATATTGTGTGAGATGGTGGATGTATAAAATAATTAAACATAACAAAGGAATTCGGTTAATGTGGACCATCCACGAGGACCAGGGTCCACATTACACGAATATGTAAATTTTATCAATGAGGATGCTATCTGTAAAAACCATTCTCTGAATTAATTTTATTTAATATCCTTGTAATTTCACTAAACCCAAAGACCGTCGCTTATTGCAGTTTAATGACATGTGAATGTTGTAATCAACAATAATTTTTCAAAACATTAAATAAATATCAACTTTTTAAAATTATGATTTCATAAATATTTTAAAATTAATCTGTGCCTGTCTGTACAAATTAACAGAGTAAATAAATTTAAAAATATACCAAAAGCTAAGGTGGACTCTGGGGTCCACTTTATCCGTATATGGAGGTTAAAGTAGACATTTCTTGTAATGTAAAAAAGTTTACAAATTTTAAAAATATTTCCATATTTGAATAAAATTACAATACTACTTGATGGATACAACACTAATGATAATATTCATAAGTAATGCCACGAGTGATTTGCAATTTATCTAGAGAATTTGGAAATCAAGAGTAGCATTTGTTAGGACTATTTAACGAATAAAATTAAGCTGTTTACTCACAAATCATTATTTAACTATAGTTATTTTAAATTATTTATATATTTAATGTAAACGGCGATGTTTGAAAACAAATGAGAAACGATAGGTACGCTTCATCTGCTTCTTTTGTTTATCACTGCAACCAGATCATACTATTTATTGCCAAAGGAACGCAATATTGTAAGAATGCTCTCTAGTGGAGAAAAACGAAACACATCTAACTGTATATTTTTCTGATGTCGTATGAAGTAAATATGACAATTATATTTTTCTGGATTAATACCTGGAAAAAAATACATTTAAGAAAGTGCAAACAGTGGTTTCTTTTTTTGGTGGTAAAATTAATTGCTACAAATGTTTTTATATTAACTCCTGCAAGCGCTATGTGTTGACATCTATGCAGTATATATACAATCTGGTAGCCGTATTTCTCACAGGCTCAGTCCCTGCAAAATAATGGTCAGACCTGTTCAGAATATTAAAAAGGAGGAGCTTTTTTAATATGGTAATTATAACACTGATAAATATTTAGTGAAACACGACTCTGATTGGTTGTAAAACAGAAATCATTGAAACGTGATCGGTCATTGACTCCTATTTGGGGCATGAGTTAAATAGTCACTGTAATTAAACAAAATTCAAATTCCTTAATTAAAAGAAGAAATTCAAAACATGGGTCCAAATTACACGAATTTCGTCTATATATTAGCTTATTAAAATGTCTTGTTTTATTACTGTTGCTGATCTTCCTTTGTTTATTTATATGAGATTTATTCTATGTATATATATCTCCCTAGTCGTCTGCGATGGACTGATGGTAAGTTCCTTGCCTCTGAACCCGAAGGTTGGAGGTTCACACCCGGTAGGTCGAGGTTTATGGACTTTTTGTAGGATGAAATTATCTAAGGATCAAGTCCTTCGTTAGTAACTTTAAGCCGTGGGTCCCGAGTCTGAGAATTTTCCGGCTTGTAAAAGAACCGCAATCCTCAATAAAAAGGCCTCTGTGTAAAATTGTCCGACATCCTTCACCCTAGTGATACCTTGGTTCCCTACTTGATGTTTCATTGTGTCGGTATGTTGACCGCATAACATTCACGACATGTCTCGAAAATAAGCATAACTGAAATGAACTTGGTATAGTTACTACCAACAAAGGAGATGCTAACATTGCACTGTTAGGCCATAGTAGATAGATATGTCTCCGTAATGCTATTTTCACCAAATATTTCCCAATAAAATTTGTGAAAAAATTCTACTGAGTTTCTCTTGCTAGAACATGGAATTCACTTCCACCCTATGTCAGAGACTGCCAAACTTTACCATCTTTCAGAAATAAATTGAAAATAAAATCACTAACAGAAACAACTCACTAATACTACTTTTTAAGAATTAATAATGCGTTTTTGCATTATTTAATAAAAATAGACTTAGGATTTGTTAATATATTTACCTAATGCCTTGTATAAAAAGCGTAGATTAATTCATTGTAGTGTATTTTTTTTTCTCTTCTTTTTATGCATAGTAGATTCGAGCTATTATTCCTTTTTTTATTCATTGTATCATTAATTTAATTTTAATTGTATTTAGTTTCATTCTATTATTAGACATTAATTTCATTATTATTCAATATGACAGATAATTAATTGTTCAATGACTATTATTGTAACTATTTTTTGTATTCATATGTAACATGTTTGTCCTGTCTAATATGACTACTATTGTAATTTTTTTTTGTATTCATGTGTAACATATGTTTGTCCTGTTTTATATGACTATTATTGTATTTTTTTTTTGTATTCATATGTAACATATGCTTGTTCTGGTGAGTGGAAGAGAAGGCCACATGGCCTTAACTCCACCAGGCTAAATAAATCTATTCTATTCTCTAATTCCTAGTCTTAATTACCATGACAGTATTAGGAAAACACATAAAAGATGGAATTGTGAAGCTTTATCCACTCTCATCTCTTATAGGACCCATTTTTGTCTTAAGATCCTATTTTAAAATAATTTTAATTTGTGTTCTGTTGCAGTAAAACATTTTGTTGCAATGAAAATATTTTATTAAACAATTCCAACTGATGTTGAGTCCATCACATTAACTTTTTGTTTTAAAGTGGTTATATAAATACTTATTTACTCACTGGCACTATCGGACCCGTAGGTTCATGGCCGCACGGACATAATCTCTCCATACATCCCTATCCTGTGTTAATGTTTTCCAATCATTCCTGTATAATATACTTCCCTCAAATCATAGGTAATGTTACTCTCCCACCTCATTCTTGGTCTACCAACTGGGCGTTTTCCCTCTGGCTTACCTACAAGAAGCTTCCATGCAAGTCTTTCATTCCCCATACGTGCTACATGTCCTGCCCATCGCAGTCTACGAGACTTAACTGTTCTTATTATATCTGGCTTCCTATAAAGACCATGTAGTTCATTGTTATGTAGTCTTCCCCATTCACCTGTCTGTTCATCTCTCCTTGGTCCAGAAATTTTCCTAAGTACTTTATTCTCAAATACTCGTAATCTCCTTTCCTCCCTTAAAGTAAGAGTCCATGTTTCGCACCCATATAATGTAACTGGTAGAATAAATGTTTTATATGTTTTCAGTTTAACGTTTACTCTCCCACCTCATTCTTGGTCTACCAACTGGGCATTTTCCCTCTGGCTTTCCTACAAGAAGCTTCCATGCAAGTCTTTCATTCCCCATACGTGCAACAAGTCCTGCCCATCGCAGTCTACGAGACTTAACTGTTCTTATTATATCTGGCTTCCTATAAAGACCATGTAGTTCATTGTTATGTAGTCTTCTCCATTCACCTGTCTGTTCATCTCTCCTTGCTCCAGAAATTTTCCTAAGTACTTTATTCTCAAATACTTGTAATCTCCTTTCCTCCCTTAAAGTATGAGTCCATGTTTCGCACCCATATAATGTAACTGGTAGAATAAATGTTTTATATATTTTCAGTTTAACGTTTTTTGAAAGGAGTTGGGACATCAAGAGTCTCTGCAATGCATCATATCACGCATTTCCAGAATTGAGCCTATGTTTAATTTCCTTGTGCATCTCATTCCTGTTTGTGATTATTGTTCCTAGGTATTTGAATTCAGCCACTTCCTCAAAATTTCCCTCATTTGTCATTAGCTGTCCATTTACATTATTTAATTAATTTCAACGTGTGACCTGTATAATCTACTTCCCTCAAATCTAGTTAATGTCATTCTCCTACCTCATTCTTGGTCTACCAACTGGGCGCCTTCCCTCTGGCTTTACTATAAGAAGCTTCCATGGAAGTATATGACTATCATTATTATTATTTAAATGCACTCATTATTTTCGGTTATACCTCATCTAAGATAAGGTAAAAATTAACGCTAACATTATATTTTCAGAATTTTTTAGGGATTTTACCGAGAATTTTGATTAAAGGAATTTATGGTCTTGGTTTATGGTAAAGTATCAAAGTACCAAAACAATAATTAGGCTGACTGACGCCAGGATTTTGACCTGACAATTCTTGAATATGTTTCAAACACTTTTCTCTGAATCAGTAAATTTAATTAATATTATTATTTAGACTTGTATGTATAATACACGAATATGTGTATGTTCTTGGTCCATCAAATACAGAAGGAAAATCTGCGCCATCTACATGATTTTTTGTAATACAACTGAAATTGTTTGTTTATAGTATTGCGGCGGACCGGTGCTGTATGCTTTCGAACAGCTATATACTGCAGTTTGCAGAGACTCTTGATGTCCCAACTCCTTTCAAAAAACGATAAACTGAAAATATATAAAACTATTATTCTACCAGTTATATTATATGGGTGCGAAACATGGACTCTTACTTTAAGAGAGGAAAGGAGATTACAAGTATTTGAGAATAAAGTACTTAGGAACATTTTTGGACCAAAGAGAGATGAACAGACAGGTGAATGGAGAAGACTTCATAACGATGAACTACGTAGTCTTTATAGGAAGCCAGATATAATAAGAACAGTTAAGTCTCGTAGACTGCGTTGGGCAGGACATGTTGCACGTCTGGGGAATGAAAGACTTGCATGGAAGCTTCTTGTAGGAAAGTCAGAGGGAAAACGTCCAGTTGGTAGACCAAGAATGAGGTGGGAGAATAACATTAACTATGATTAGGGAAGTAGATTACACAGGAAATAATTGGAAAGCATTAGCTCAGGATAGGGATGTATGGAGAGCTTATGTCCGCGCGGCCATGAACCTACGGGTTCGATAGTGCCAGTGAGTAAGTAAGTAAGAGTAAGTAAGTATGTACTGCGTTACAGCGATGAAGTCCACCAGTCCCTTTTAACACCGGCTGGATACATTGATACATAGGCACACTTGTGGTTATTACGAGACTATTTATTCTAATTTCAGCAACGGGACTCCAATTAGGTCAGGGACAGAAGCATGGATTTCAGGGTTCGAGATGAATTTCTAACTAATTCGTCGAATGAAAGTCGGTAATATATTTTACGTAGTTTATTAAAATAGAGCTGTACTGAACAAATAATAAGTAGAATTGCGCACAAATGTGCACAAATACAACTTAGATAGACGAAGAGGGCGGTGCACCAATATTAAGATGAAATGTTTATCGATTAAACTCGTAAAATAGTTACTTACTCACTGGCACTATCGAATCCGTAGGTTCATGGCCGCGCGGACATATGCTCTCCATACATCCCTATCCTGAGCTAATGCTTTCCAATCATTCCCTGTATAATCTACTTCCCTCAAATCATAGTTAATGTTGTTCTCCCACCTCATTCTTGGTCTACCAACTGGGAGGTTTTCCTTCTGGCTTTCCTACAAGAAGCTTCCATGCAAGTCTTTCATTCCCCATACGCGCAACATGTCCTGCCCATCGCAGTCTACGAGACTTAACTGTTATTATATCTGGCTTCCTATAAAGACCATGTAGTTCATTGTTATGTAGTCTTCTCCATTCACCTGTCTGTTCATCTCTCTTTGGTCCAAAAATTTTCCTAAGAACTTTATTCTCAAATACTCGTAATCTCCTTTCCTCTCTTAAAGTAAGAGTCCATGTTTCGCACCCATATAATATAACTGGTAGAATAATAGTTTTATATATTTTCAGCTTAACGTTTTTTGAAAGGAGTTGGGACATCAAAAGTCTCTGTAATGCATAATAGCACGCATTTCCAGAATTGAGCCTATGTTTAATTTCTTTGTGCATCTCATTCCTATTTGTGATTATTGTTCCTAGGTATTTGAATTCACCCACTTCCTCAAAATTTCCCTCATTTGTCCTTAGCTGTCCATTTCCATTATATACTGAATTTCTACGTGTGACCATATATTTAGTTTTATTGATATTTACTTCCAGTCCCGATTTCTTAGTGTTACTCAATAGTGTGTGCGTGTTGGCCTTTAGTATCTCCTCGCTATCGGCCAGTAGTACTACATCATCAGCATGGACTAACAGCTTATTAATACCATTGAGTTGTAAGCCTTCCTCATTCTCTAAAGATTTAATGGCATGCTCTAGTACAAAATTAAATAGTAGAGGAGATAGTGCATCTCCTTGCTTCAACCCATTCTGGATAAGTTTAAAATATATCTATAAAAATTTATAAGTGAGGAGAATTCCGACTGAAAAATATCTAAGTAATTTTTACTCGATGGCTGCAAGATTTGTCTCTAAATTAACACGGGCACACATTGTTGATCGCTGGATACTTAGAATCGTAGTTGGGACGAGAATTTGAATTAAAATCGAAGTTGGAGCGAGGATAATAATTTTCAGCTTTTATCACTATAGAGGAAAACCCGGTCTTTTGCCTTCCATCTTACTTTGTTCCACCATCACTTTTAACATTGGTTAATAGCATTTATTACAATTAATCTTATTGTATAACTATCATTAAATACCTCCTAATTTGCTAGCCCATCCCCTTTTGGGAATTCCAATTATCTAGATCTGTTCATGGTAGTAATGTCTTTGTCCTGGGTTCATCTTTTTTCCCACTCCATATCTAATTTTGTTTTAAATTGTTTCTTGAAATTTCGTTTTCACGACATGTCCAATCACTGTTATAAGGGTTGCTTGTTTATAAATGTTTATCACATGTAATGCCACTCTTGATTTCCAAATTCTCTACATAAATTCACTCCTCACTTCGTGAGTCGTGAATTTATTGATAATTTGGAAATCACTCGTGGCATTTGTTAGGACTATTTAACGAATAAAATTAAGCTGTTTATTCACAAATAATTATTTAACTATAGTTATTTTAAAATATTTATATATTTAATGTAAACGGCGATGTTTGAAAACAAATGAGAAGCGTACGCTTCATCTGCTTCTTTTGTTTATCACTGCAACCAGATCATACTATTTATTGCCAAAGGAACGCAATATTGTAAGAATGCTCTCTAGTGGAGAAAAAATGAAACACATCAAACTGTATATTAATTCATTTGTGATGTCGTATGATAATTATATTTTTGTGGATTGTTACCTGGGAAAAAATACATTTAAGAAAGTGCAAACAGTGGTTTCTTTTTTTGGTGGTATAATCAATTAATACAAATGTTTTTATATTAACTCTTCATGCAGTATATATACAATCTGGTAGCCGTATTTCTCACAGGCTCAGTCACTGCAAAATAATGGTCAGACCTGCTCAGAATATTAAAAAGGGGGAGCTTTGTTTTATATGGTAATTATAACACTGATAAATATTTCGTGAAACACGACTCTGATTGGTTGTAAAACAGAAATCATTGAAACGTGATTGGCCATCGAGTCCAATTTGGGGCATGAGTTAAATAGTCACTGTAATTAGAGTATTTTGTATTTTATCTTTATCAGTCTACCTGGGGATGGTGGTTACAACGGGTTCACACTATTCTTATTTCTGAGACATATTTAAACTTTCATTCATTTGTTATCTTTGTTGATGGGTTTTCTGGTGAACTCATCATTCTTTGATAAATTTACTTCTATGAATTTTGTTTCATTTATATCGATTTTATGTCTCATGAAAATATATTTTTTTATTATAATTTAATGATTATAGAGATTTTTATATTTTTTTCGTGATGTTCTTCACCCATTCGCTTCAGGTTTAAATGTTCAACGCATTTCCCCAGAAACCGGATTTAAACCACTGTAAATTATATTGTTTATTTTCAGACATTCAAAACGAATAAATATAGCGGTACTTGAGATCACAATAAGAGTGAGAACCAAAACACATTGATGTACGATTCATAAATGTTATAAAAATATTACCCTATTAAGGAATGTACACAAATTACAAAATATATAACAGGCACAGTTAAGCGAGTGTACCTCGTCTTCTGAGTTGAAGACCATTTAACTGTTGGCGAGTCTAACTCGTCTTTTGAGGCGAATGGGTTAATGTTCTCGCTATTTTGATATATTATTAGATATAGGCCTAGTTTTTATTAATATTTATGTTCTGGAGTTACTTTCATTTTAATTTTCTGATTAATTCAATTAGGAATTATTTGTATATTAAATTAATTACTCAATAATTGCGCAACAGTATGTGATTGTGACAAATATAGTTTTTGTAAAACATGAGACGTAAAAAAACATTAATGGGGCCTTCTCAAGTAGTATATTTTTATTATTACAGTATATATAGTTGGAATTATTATTAATAATGTGTTATTATTAACAATATTATTATTATTATTATTATTATTATTATTATCACTGCGTTTTTTGTTGTTTAATGTTACTGTATTAATATATCATACGTGTACAGGAATAATGGATGAAAATGATGTAAGAAGACACATGGAATGACAAAAATAGATACACTTTTTTTTCTAGAACTCGACCCCCCAGAACCGGGACACGACACTAGATAAAGAAGAAGACTACTATTATTTTTTAATTTTCATTAATATTTATGAAAGTTCTTTGATGCCGAATTTACATTAATTATCTATTTATCACTATCTCGTTTGCCGATTTTCTAATAATGCTAGTAAATTCAACGCTTTTAAAATTAATCTTAAACTGTCCAAATATTTTAATATAAATTCTAATAATTGTTTCCTCAAGATATTGCATTTGTGTATCATTCATGAAGTAGCATAAGAACATTAACTATTCTAAGATTAAGTATTATTTTAATTATATTAGGTGAAGGTACGTAGCGTAGTGGTTAAGGCACTGAGCTACAAGCCGGAGGGTCGAAGGTTCAAGTCCCGTTGGGGTCAGGATTTTTAAACTGATCCAAACCCTCTGGCGGAACTATGGCCATGGGGTCGACTCAGCCTCTAACGTAAATGAGTACCAGACGCTTGTTCTGGTGGTAAACGCGGCCGTCACGCAGGGCTGACAACCCGGCTGACATAAAGTGCCGATTGTCTAGAAAAAGTGGGGGCCTTAACCTCCCACTACCCCAGGGCCTCCGGGCCTGTTGTGGGATCACTTTACTTTTACAGTAATCAAATATATCAATAATCCCTTGGTGTAGTTGGAGAATAAGGTTCTCATCATTTCAGATTATCGGGATGAGATGTCCGCCCTGCGTGACGGCCGCCTTTGTTCCCAGAGCAAAATCTGTTACTATTTCTATTAGAGGCTGAGTTGACACGAGGGCCATGGTACCGTCAGAATGTTTAGGCCAGTTTAAAAATCTAGACCACACCGTGGGTAGAAGCCCCGACCTTTAGGCGTGCAGCATAGGCCTATTGGCTTAACGAACATCCCTACGGTGTGTCATTGACTATAGCAATATATCAAACATACTTGTGTGGTGTGATGTCAAGTAGATGAATGACATGGCGCTCCTAATTATTATAGGTTGTTCCTGGTATATCTCTCGTCCAGTCCCTGTACAACATGGCGTCGGAAGTGTAGAATTCTGGATCTATTTCCCGCCATTTTTGCTTTCTCTCATCCCTTTGCTTGTCCTGCTCTGTTGTGCTAGGCAGAAGTTTTGTCAGCCTAAGGTCGTCAATGATAAAGGTCTCTTTGGCCAGTTCATAGACTTTTCTGGAAGAGGTCGCTGCTGGATAGCTTTTCCCATATTAGCTCTATGCCTTAGGTCACTATTGGTGATATATCACGATCATCATATTAAGTAGCAAATTATTAAAATATTAAAATAAATACCTGATATATGAGTTGTCCTCAACAAAAATGGATTTGTGTTCAAAAAAACTTCAAGTAGTTAAAACCAATTAGATCTTTCATAAACATCTTCCACATTCGGATGTCATTTTCAACTACTTGAAGTTTTGTTTATACAGAGATGCATGTTAGTTGAGAATGACTAATAAAACAGGTACTTATTGTAATATTTTAACAATTTGCTACATAACCTCAACGGCGATTGACAATGAAGTTTTGAAATATTAAGTAATCGAAATGCGATCTCTGGACCATGAGATGGAGGGCGAGTGTATAAAATAACTTGCGTCACAGAGCCGCATTTCTTATTTGAATTCTGATAACAATATTAGTTTAAATCTCTTCTACTGGTTATTTAAATTAGGCGGACCGCATTGAAAACCGAATCTTGTATAACTGTTATTATTAGGTATGTTATATAATTAGACACACATTTACTTGGTTTCTTTTTGTTAGTTTTCTTCTGATTTATTTAAATTGTCAAATTAATTAAACCAACTGATGTATCCAAAAGGATACATTACTAATTTAAGGGTTAAATTCTACCCCCTTAAAAATAAAACTTTACAAGGATTATAAAACCAACTGGAGCCTTAACCTTGGGTAGAGGTGTAGATTTTCCATTATACTGGAACCGAAACCGGTTTCGGCGATTATTGAATGATTCGGTGGTGTATCTCTTGTCTATAGTACGTGGGTGTGAGAATTTCTGCTATTGCAGCGCCATTTCTCCAATGTGCATTTTAAAACGGATCACATGTTACGTTCTATTCATGTCGTTTATCTTTGAATTTATTTTCGATTATCTTCCATGATATATCATGCTGCCAACCTAACGCGAGTTGAATTCCTCTAGTTGGAACATTTCAAGGTTAGATTGTGTTATTTCTGTTAGATTTTAAGCTTAATTTCTATGAGTGAATTTCTATTCCAGTTAATTGTCAGTTTATTTAAGTTTTTTAGGTAATATTTTTGGTTAATATATATGGGGAAATTTTGGTTCATAAGAGTCCCTGTAATACATAATATATATAATTTCGGCCTATGTTTAAATTTTCTGTAACTAATTCCTGTTCGCATTTATTATTATCATAAGTACCGGTATTTGAATTGGCCAATTCTTCAAAATTTACCTCATGTTTTAGTAATATATGATCATATACGGTATCCATTTTTTCATATTTACTTGCAAACCAACTTTTGTATGCAAATTAATAGTTATAACAGTAACAGCAATGTTAAATGGGGTCCTACAGAGCTGATATATAACCAGGAAAAATACATTAAAAGTATATAATTTAAGGGAGGATTATAGTCGGGTTTAGGTTTTAATTGGGTGTCTAGGGATATGGGTTCATGGACAATTATGCTCCGGACTAGCTGGGTTCAGGTTTCGGTAAAACAATGGACTTAAATCTCGGGAATCCGTGAGGAAAGGATGTTCACTTGGGGAAAAACAGTAGGCCCAGTGTGCTGTCTTGTAATTGATCGATGCACTTTTATTATCACTTGTTGTTTACATTTGTCGTATTAGACGACGATTTGACGAGAAGGCTGTTGGTGAATCAGAAATAATAATGGTTATAACACTCAACCAAGCGATGTAACTTATACAAAGCGATGTAACTTATATGAAGCGATGTAACTTATATGAAGCGATGTGCCGTCTCTACCGGTACTTTCGCTAGTCGCGACTCTGCTCGCAACCGACTACTGGCTGCCTACTCCACGCTACTGAACTGCCAACTGACTGACACTAATTTTCGCTAAATAAAAATATTTATTAATTCTGAGTGGGCCGGCATTAGTCCCTTCGACCAAAAGTCTTAGCGTCTTACAAAAGTTTATAAGTTACACTAATTTTGATTGGTAAATTGTATCTTAAGGGCGTTATCGTGGGTGTTAAACTTAGAAGTTTGTGGCCTCGTCCCCCCTTTAAATTAGTTGCCTCATAATATAAAATTTTCAGAGTTGACCAAATGGGGTTTTCTTTAAGAGCGCGGCTATCTACTGTCGGCATCTACCTTACGCCGCCAAAGAAGGTACCCGCTGTTAGCTACATGTACTAGTTAAAATTAGTTTGGGGATAACTCTTTCCACAAGTTACCTAGGGAAATCCAATTGCTTGTTTGTGACTTCCCAGCCTTTTGTAAGAAGTTTTTGGGCTTAGCATTGTTATAGCAATTTGATAATAGTGCAGTCTTGTAAATCCTCTTAACAAAAGAAACTGCAGACTTTTCCCCCATTGTATAAGGACTTACGGATCCAATGTATGATGTTTACTAATTTCGTTCGCTACAATAGCAAGGGTCCAGGTCTATGACTGGCGCTAATTGCTTGGTACTACTGTTTTATTTATTGCTTATTAAATTATTTTGTGGCAGGTTATATCATTTTAATTTTGTTACTATTGAATTCCTATTTTAATTACAATTAGTTTGAATATAAATATGCCCTACTTCTGATAATAATTTCGGGTTCATAAATTATTCACCCTTGATGAAAGTACTTATTTATTTAAAATAAGAGGCTGAGCGAATGACTTGCCACAAATTCAATAGTAAAATGCACTTTCACATATGGAATTGAAGCACCGAAATTCAACAAAAACTTAGAATAAGATCTTATGTCGATAGAAATGGATTTCTTGAGGATAGCAGCAAGATGCTCAACATTGAAAAAAGAAAAAAAAATAAAGTCATAGGCCCTACGAAAAAAAATTAATATTAAATATTAAATTGTAGATTATATAAGACATAATCAATTACATTGGTATGGGCATGTACTACGAATGCAAGAAGAAAGGTTACCCAACAAAAAACATTGGAATCGGTCCATCTGAAAGAAGAAAGAAAGGTAGATCTAGAAACTCTTGGATGCAAGAAATAAGAACTTGAATGAAAACACAGGACTGGATGACATTGAGTGAATGGATAGGGACGAGTGGAAAAATCAAATAAAACTTTAGGCACAGAAATATTGAAAAACATTGAAAATCTGTATATAATTAATGTAATAGCTTTTAGTGTCCGAAAATAGAATGAAATTCAATGAGACACACATTTTACGGATTCTGAAAGAGCCCATAAGGGATTTGAGGCTAAAGCTAATTTGATTATCCCCCTTCTCTCATGATACATTATTTCAATATTATGAACATGTTATTGTGAAAGGAAATTAAATTCCTGAAACAGATGTAAATAACGTGTTTTTCGTTTTATTTTCAAAGCACTAAGTATTAATCGATATTTTAACAATCTCTTAGAGTTGTAAACACGTATATGGGAGTCTGTACAAACCAAGATACTGTTTTTATGTGTTCAATAAGTGGTAACAAAAGGAGCTTCTCTTGGTTAAGTGCTTCACTGATAAAATACACACAAACTGTATCGTTTAACTCTATATTCATTACATTTCCTAAACAAATTTAGGGGATTCTGTGTCACCAACATGAATTCAAATAAAAACGGAAAAACGCGCCGTTTATTGTTTCACTGTACTTACTTACTCACTGGCACTATCGAACCCGTAGGTTCATGGCCGCACGGACATAAGCTCTCCATACATCCCTAACCTGAGCTAATGCTTTCCAGTCATTCCCTGTATAATCTACTTCCCTCAAATCATAGTTAATGTTATCCTCCCACCTCATTCTTGGTCTACCAAATAGGCGTTTTCCCTCTGGCTTTAGTACAAGAAGCTTCCATGCAAGTCTTTCATGCTTCCGTGCAACATGTCCTGCCCATCGCAGTCTACGAGACTTAACTGTTATCATATCTGGCTTCCTATAAAGACCATGTAGTTCATTGTTATGTAGTCTTCTCCATTCTCCTGTCTGTTCATCTCTCTTTGGTCCAAACATTTTCCTAAGAACTTTATTCTCAAATACTTGTAATCCACTTTCCTCTCTTAAAGTAAGAGTCCATGTTTCACACCCATATAATATAACTGGTAGAATAACAGTTTTATATATTTTCAGTTTAACGTTTTTTGAAAGGAGTTGGGACATCAAGAGTCTCTGCAATGCATAATAGCATGCATTTCCAGAATTGAGCCTATGTTTAATTTCTTTGTGCATCTCATTGCTATTTGTGATTATTGTTCCTAGGTATTTGAATTCAGCCACTTCCTCAAAATTTCCCTCCTTTGTCATTAGCTGTCCATTTCCATTATATAATGAATTTCTACGTGTGACCATATATTTAGTTTTATTGACATTGTGTGAATAATTATTAACTGAGAGAAATATATATGTTGATTTATTCCCAAAAAATGTTAAAAATGCTTTAAAATAAAATGGGAAGTTGAGCTGATACTATCTTGAAACGAGCATATTTGCAATGTAAAATATGCATTGGTCATTGCTCAGAGAGTGTAGCCAAATTAACACAAAAAACGCGCTAACAAACAAGTACATAAAGGCTGAACTAATTTGATGTACGAACTCCCCCATCTACTCGGCCTAACTTCCCCAAACTGACACGAACTTGCCCATTTTCCCATCCAAACTTGCCCATTAATGTAGGTGGACTCTTGGGATAGAATCCTCTTATAAATGTGTAAACATGTTGGCATTTGGCTGCAGCGGAAAGATGTGTTATTAGATTGGCCAACACGACGATAAAAGTAACTTGTTCTCTGATCGAATGTTCACTGGTGTCACTGTGGCATAAAATATCCTACATTTAAAACAGTTTGTAGGGTCATGCAATAAAATATACGTAACAAGCGTTTTGTTATTATTTGAAAATATGAAACCAAAAAGTGAGAAAATTTATAAATATAAAATCAGAGCACACGTTTAATATATTCACGTAGTGTGACGTGCGTAATATAATAAATTTATAACATATTATTTTATTATCAATTTAACGACGCTCTGAAAAGGTACTAGGTTTCATGAGCCATATTGTTTTAATACAGCAATACAGTCCTTTCTAAAATCAAGAAATTTACCATTCAGATAATATTAATTAATACATTTGTAAGAAGATTTATAGTAAGTAATGCGATCCCACAACGGCCCCGGAGGCCTTTGGGGTAGTAGGAGGTTAAGGCTCCCACTTTTTCTAGACAATCGGCACTTTATGTCAGCCGTGTTGTCAGCCCTGCGTGACGGCCGCATTTACCCCCCAGAACAAGCGTCTGGTACTCATTTCCGTTAGAGGCTGAGTCGACCCCAGGGCCATAGTGCCGCCAGAAGGTTTGAGTCAGTTTAAAAATCCTGACCCCAACGGGACTTGAACCCTCGACCTTCTGGCTTGTAGCGCAGTGCCTTAACCACTACGCTACGGCGTACCCCAGATTTATAGAAGTTTCAATATATTTGGCTGACTCTACCAATCATTTGGATGTACGCCATTAGGCTCGGCATATCTATAGTTCGAATTAAGGTGGATTTAGCGCCGACTCTGGAACCGAGTGACCCAAGGACAATCTGTGAGGTCGTCAGGAGTTGAGCGACCTGACGTACTATAGCTCAGGCTGGACCCACTTCAGCAACCAAACACGTCCCCAGCTGGTGCACTGGGGGAAAGATCGGTGGATCTGCTAGACAGTCCTCCCGGTTAAGTCCAAGGGACTCGTGAACCATTAGTGGGGTAGGCAAGAGTTGAGTGCCTTGTCGTACTATTTGCTCATCTGTTGGAGCTTGCGAGCTCCGTGCTGGCCCATAACAGCTGCAGAAGGCGTCCCTGGGGGCACACCAGGGCTCGGCTCGAACCAGTCCAGCGGGGAGCTACTGTACTGGTTCCTGGCTTGGCCTACGGGCCCGTCGACAAACTGTGGGGTCGCCAGGAGATGAGCACCTGGATGTACTAAAAGTTTCACACTGTTGGGCTTGTAGCCCTAGCCGGTCTCACAACGGTTGCAGGACACGTCCCTGGAGCAGAACAGGGGAATGGTCGGTGGATCTGCGACAGCAGTCCTCCCGGCTAGGCTCATGGAGCCCGTGGACCAACTGTGGGGTCGTCTGTATTGAGTGACCTGATGTACTATGTAGCTCAGCAATTCCCAGAACTGCAAACTGCAAACTCCAACACTCTCTCCCTGGGGTGTTGGTTTAAGGACCGAGAACTCGAACGTGGACGCGAACACAGGATAGGGAGGACTAGAACTAGGACTTGGGAGTATGGTCATGACGACCGAGGTATCCCAAGGGGTGGACGGCTAGGCCTAGAGAGAGTTCGAATTAAGGTATATTTTGTATTCGATACCACCTGTTTTTGTCATTTAGATAGTTCTGGTCTTCTCTCCTGGCATTGAGGTATTATAACCTACTTTTGAGGTTTGGGGCGCCTGGAAGGCGAGGTTAACGTTACACCAATGATATGCTGGGTGATTATGATGGTAATGATGCGTCAGGAGTGGTTTTAATCCTATACTTAATCTAATCTTCAAAAATTGGCATTCCAATATACCCCAACTGGACATAGGGACCAAGGAAGACCAAAACATCGGTGGAAAGATCAAGACCATCTTCGCTAGGTTTACCGTACAGGCCACATGGCCTAAAACGAATTTGTTCATGATGATGATGACTTAATCTAACGACGTGAATATCATAAATTATGATAATGATGACGAGAAGATGTTAGAGGACTGTTTGGGCCTTAAAAGTTCCTGGAATTTGTTTTACAGGTGAGGAAAAAAAAAACGAAAAACCCTTACTCTAGAAACCTGTCCCAACGAGGGATCTAACTGGGGCCCGTTGCGTGACAAGTCAGCACGCTACGTCGAGACCACATTGTGGTGTAATTTCATGCATTGTATGGAAAAGAAGCGACACTCAAACTTTAATGAAATCTTAAATTATCACTTGTTAGGTATTCAGTATTATGAGTCGTATATCAATTAGTCAATAATTTAATTTGTTAGCAGTCATTGTCTGGCAGTATCATTTTTTTGTATTTTTTCAGTTTGACTTGCTAGTTGCATTCGTAAATACGAGGGCGGATCGGAAAGTAACGCACAATAATTTTTTTCTGCCTTGGTATTGCAGCTAGAATGTTGAAATTTCACGAAATTTCACAGAGATATAGCTTGAAGTTTTCACTACAGATGGTATTTTTTTCTCAGGTGCACCTCTTGCGAGAGAAGCTTGAACTATGCAACAAAGATGGCGCGCATGCTACAGTCGTCCACCTGTGAGGAACAGAGAAGTGTTGTTCGATTTTTGTGGGCCAAAGGGCATAAACCCAGTGAAATTCACAGGGACATGCGTGGCGTGTATGGGGATGATTGTATGGACGGTAGCAATGTCTACAGGTGGTGCACATTCTTCCAAGAGGGACGCGTGAACCTTAGTGATTCGCCACGTTCCGGCCGGCCGACAACAGCAAGCAATCCCGCAGAATGTCAGAGGCATTGAGGCGGCAATTCTGAACTGCGAGCCTTATCGCAGAAGTTCAACATTTCCTATGGTGCGGTGTAATGAAAATTCATGAAAAATTTGAAATTCCGTAAAGTTAGTGCTCGCTGGGTGCCTAAGAACCTGACAGACGACCACAAGGGCCAGCGAATGATGGCAAGCTTGGACCACTTAACGCGGTACACCGCACAAGGACATGACTTTCTGGAAGGAATCGTCACAGGTGATGAGTCGTGGGCGTACCACTACACGCCCGAAACAAAGCAGGCATCAATGGAGTGGAAACATGCTGGTTCCCCAGTAAAGAAAAAATTCAAAGTGACTCAATCTGCCAGGAAAGTGCTTGTGACAGTGTTCTGGGATACGCATGGTGTTTTATTGGTGGACTTTGCTGAACACGGGACCACTGTGAATGCTGCGGCCTACATTAAAACTTTGATGAAGTTGCGTCGTGCCATTCGTGACAAACGTCACAACATTAACGTTAAACTTCTTCATGACAATGCTCGCCCCCATGTTGCTGCTGTCGTTCGTCAGAAAATCGCCGAATTTGGTTGGGAGGTGCTCCAGCATCCACCATACAGTCCGGATCTTGCACCATCGGACTTTCATCTGTTTGGTCCCATGAAGAAATTCCTGGCCGGCAATCGCTTTGAGAGAGATGTGGAAGTGAAATCAGCAGTGCGCAGATGGCTACACTCCAACCAAACGGACTTCTACGAACAAGGCATATTGAAACTGGTAACACGATGTGAAAAATGTGTTGAGAAAGTTGGTGACTATGTCGAAAAGTAGGTAAAAGATGTAAGTTCATTTGTGATTTTTTTTACTATTAAACTTTTTTAAAAAAATTATTGTGCGTTACTTTCCGATCCGCCCTCGTAAATTGAACACATGCAGTCTTCCAGTGTTCAAATATAACACAGTCTAGTTCACAATAAAGCACAAGTGTCCCTGAGTATCTATCCTTGTCACACTTTAGTATGCACATTTCAAGGTTTTCCATCATGTGGTGAAACTCAAGAAAATATAACTTTAAATAAACCATTATCACACGTGTTCAAATATCCGGAACTAAACCCACTTCAATGCAGTGTTTTACTTGTTTTATTTTTACTATTTCCTGGATAAATTCTTTCGGAGTTTTTCCTCACCTGCAGGGCAAATGTCAGGAAATTTTGAGGCCCAAAATGTTCTCCGAATATCATGTGGAAATAATAATTTTTATCATATTTGTACGTGTTCAGCGTGAATGTGTGTGAGAATTGTGTGTTTCATCTTAACGTTGTGTTGTCTCGAGGAGGCCCTGACATTGAGCTGACCTCTCATTCATGTCCGTATGTGGTCATAAAAAGCATGCATGTGATCCGTACATTAAATTCCTTCTCCCGAAAAGTCGTGCCATTGTAAGGCTCGGATGGCGTGTTACATGTAAGAAGAACCTGTACTGGGAGAAGTTAAGCTAAGTTGATGGAATGCAAAGTAGAATTATTACTATTATTATTATTATTATTATTATTATTATTATTATGGAGAAGACTACATAACAATGAAATACATGGTCTTTATAGGAAGCCAGATATAATAGGAACAGTTAAGTCTCGTAGACTGCGATGGGCAGGACATGTTGCACGTATGGGGAATGAAAGACTTGCATGGAAGCTTCTTGTAGGAAAGCCAGAAGAAAAACGCCCAGTTAGTAGACCAAGAATGAGGTGGGAGAATAACATTAACTATGATTTGAGGGAAATAGATTCTACAGGGAATGATTGGAAAGCATCAGCTAAGGATAGGGATATATGGAGAGCTTATGTCCGCGCGGCCATGACCCTACGAGTTCGATAGTGCCAGTGAGTAATTAAGTAAGTAAGTAAGATTATTATTATTATTATTATTATTATTATTATTATTATTATTATTATTATTATTATTATTATTATTATTATTTTGATATTATTATTATTGTTATTAGTGTTGTTGAAAAAGTTTAAAATCTACTGTTAATGCTGAGTTGAAGAATCCGCTGTAGATGAGGGAACGACGAAAATAAACCAGATGGGAGTTAGTACAACAGGGAAAAAGTCTTATACATTAATCCATAAACGTTGACTTTCAAGCTGCCACCTCCAGTCCTACTGTTTTGTTCTTAATGTTTGACAGCCGACACCTGACGTCACTGCAACAACTTTACTCCTATATCAGGGTGTTCGGCTCAGTGTATAACAGTGTATGCATTTTCTAACAGTCAAATTGTTACATTCAGCTATACATTTTTATAAATTTTGAAATCCATTCTACACTGCAACGAGTCTCCTCCTTTAATCTGATTTTCTTCATAGATTAAATGATACACATTTCTATGTTCTAATTTGTTTTGCTGTATTTCTCCTCCTTTCAGGTATCCATTCATATACAATGGTAGTCTCATTCTCTATACTAAATTAAATGTTTGCTTGTGATATTTTCCAGAATGTTACTTTTAAGTCCCATTATATCATTTTGTATTTTAAACTTTCGTGGCATTCTCCAATAACCATTTCCAAAGCCAAAATTTAATTTTTGAAAGACCAAGTTTCTGCAGTACGTAAAGGTACTGTTTCTTGCAACTTAATTTTATATTTTATGCTTGGTTTATTTTTAAAATATTTTATCCTATAATATAGAAGTGAATGTTGATATAGCATATATTCCTTTTTTCAGAGTTTTTTTTTAATTTCTCATCATTTCGGCCACCACCAGTAATCGTAGAATCTGACTATTTTTTCGCTATAAACTTACAATAGATGAAACAGACAATGGATGAACTAGTGTCATATTCCCCACCCACTCGAGACAAATTTGTTTTCTGCTACATCTCACCTAATGACGTACAACATCAGTATTACATATTAAAAATAAACACACAAGAAATAGACAATATAACAATACAAAAAAATTACATTACAAAAATTACAAAAAATAATTGACATTCTCCCGACAATAACCCACATTTGTAATGCTTCTACAATGACCGGGACGTATTCCAGACTCTGGAAAATGGCTGTAGTTCGTTTTACACCAAAATCAAACACTTCCACAACACTCGATGATTATAGACCAATTAGTATTCTTCCCTGTTTTTCTAAAGCACTGGAACATATAATACACTCACAGTTAACAGATTACCTCACCACACACGACTTACTTGATAAGCATCAGTCTGGTTATAGAACAAGACATCATACAAGTACTGCACTACTTGACTTTGTAGAGGTCATAAGAAACTCAATGGACATAAGCAATTAAATATAATGATTGAAAATAATGAAATAAAAATAAATGTTCTTCCTTTATTAATATTTTTATAGCCGATTAATGTTTTAAATTCACCGCAATAGTCCTACTCGACTACAGCAAAGTCTTTGACACAGTAGATATAGACACCGTCCCTGGAACAATTTACACCGTCCCTGGAACAATTATCGTGGTTTCGTCTAAGAGATCGTAGAACTGTCCATTCCCTATCCCTTCTCTATAAAATACTTCACACATCATCGCCTAATTATTTATCACGCCGCTTCATCAGACTATCCGACACACATAATCTTGACACTCGATCCCATCAGCACATTGTCCTTTATATCCCGCCTCATCACACTGTATATTATTCATTATCTTTTACGGTGTCACTTACCAAAACATGGAATTCCCTTCCACCCTATGTCAGAGACTGTCAAACTATAACATCCTTCAAAACAAACTAAAGAATTATTTAATAACAAACTAACTTATACACCTCACTGATAGTATTCTTTTAGCAATATTAATATATTTAATTATTTATGTAAATAATATTAAGAATAACAAATATTTTTATTTGTTTTGTTTTAAATATTGTATAATCGTAAAATTAGTTTTCTATATCTCATTATTTTCCTGTATTTTATATACACTAGACAGGGACAATTTAATATGTCTTGCTTGTATACATTTTATTATTAGTTTTAGTCTTAATTTTAACTAATATTAACTGGTTGTATTATAGATCGTAATTTGTATATTAGATATTATCTTTTGATCAAATTTTTACTTAGTGTTTAATATTAGAGTTAATTAAGATTGTTATATTCTTATGTAATATATGTTTGTCCTGGTGAGTGAAAGAGAAGGCCACATGGCCTTAACTCCACCAGGCTAAATAAATCTTAAATCTTAATGCTAGCGAGACTAAAGACACTACATCTGTCAGAAAACTGCCTTGTTTGATTTAGTTCTTACCTCACTAATCGTCAGCAATGTATGTCTGTTAATAATCGCATTTCTTGCTGGAGCTTGGTGAGGGAAGAAGTACCTCGCCTCTCTTCTCCATTTATATTAATGACGCGAACAAGAAACTACAAAACTGCAAGCATCATCTTTACGCCGACGACTTACAGATTTACGCACTATTTAGACCTGACGGAATTAACGAATAAATTGACAGAGTAAACACTGACCACAACATATACCTATATGGCCCAGACAATTTGGACTAAGACTAAATGTAAACAAAACGCAAGCAATAATTATATCCGACTTCCAAGACTATTAAACTCCAAAACAATAGCAATATGTCGGCTATCATGTTAGATAACGAACAAATTCCTTATACCAAGGTCATTAAAAACTTGGGACTTTACTTAGATCATAAATATAAATTGCAATGCCCAAGTAAAAGAAATATCTGAAAAATCTTATCGATAATGCATTCCCTAAAGCGTTTCAAGAACTTTCTTCCTACATCTCTTAAAAGAAGTTTAATCCAAACTTTAGTGATGCCGCATTTTGACTACTGTGACGTTCTACTAACTGATATAAGTGACGGATTGTCGGACAAACTGCAGCGTGTCCATAATATGTTTATCAGATTCATATTTAATGTCCAAAAATACGACCACATTTCTCCATTATTCCACGAATTGTCATCGCTACATCTAAAAGAGAGAAGAAAATCGCACTGTCTAATTCTCCTATTTAAGATCCTACATACCACGATTCCCAATTATTTATCATCCCGTTTCCAGTATCTATCCTCAAACCATAACTTAAACACAAGATCACAACATAGTCTCTTACTTAATATACCGCAACATAGGACATCACTCCATGTCATATACAATCTCCACTTCTCGCAACTGGAATTCTCTACCACAAGAAATAAGGGGCTGCCGGACATTGACATCTTTTAAAACAAATCTAAATTTATATAAGGTCAAACCTCAACTTAATCATTACCGGTGAGGTTTATCGGGGTTTTTCCTCACCTGTAAGACAAATGTCAGGAAAACTTTAAGGCCCAAACAGTCCCCGAAATCATATGGCCATTATCATTATGATCATCATCCTTCACCGGTGTGGAAAGCAACGGGAAGTTACCACACCTATAATTCGCTAGTAAAGCTGCAAAGCATAGCATGAAAATGCTATGATTGCAGTGAAAGGCCTGACCTCGGGCAGATATACTATGGATGGATCATAAGTATTTTATTATTATTACCATCGTACAAAATGTTGTTTTTATATGAAATTTACATTGCAGCTTTTAATACATTTTAACTATTTAGGCTATAATTAGTATAGTATATACTTACTTACTGGCACTATCGAACCCGTAGGGTCATGGCCGCGCGGACATAAGCTCTCCATACATCCCTATTCTGAGCTAATGCTTTCGAATCATTCCCTTATAATCTACTTCCCTCAAATCATAGTTAATGTTATTCTCCCGCTTCATTCTTGGTCTACCAACTGGGCGTTTTCACTCTGGTTTTCCTACAAGAAGCTTCCATGCAAGTCCTTCATTCCCCATACGTGCAACATGTCCTGCCCATCGCAGTCTACTACACTTAACTGTTCTTATCATATCTGGTTTCCCATAAAGACCATGTAATTCACTGTTATGTAAATCTTCTCCATTCACCTGTCTGTTCATCTTTCTTTGGTCCAAAAATATTCCTAAGTAGGCCCTACTTTATTTTCGAATACTCGTAATCTCCTTTCCTCCCTTAAAGTAAGAGTCCATGTTTCTTACCCATAACTGGTAGAATAAGAGTTTTATATATTTTCAGTTTAACGTTTTTTGAGAGGAGTTGGGGCATCAAGAGTCTCTGCAATGCATAATACCACGCATGTCCAGAATTGAGCCTATGTTTAATTTCTTTGTGCATCTCATTCCTATTTGTGATTATTGTTGCTAGGTATTTGAATTCAGCCACTTCCTCAAAATTTCCCTCATTTGTCATTAGTTGTCCATTTCCATTATACATTGTATTTCTACGTGTGACCATATATTTAGTTTTATTGATATTTACTTCCAGTCCTAATTTCTTAGTATATACAAATCTATATTGTCAAATATATATTTGTAATTGGTACCGGTTGTTTGGAAGAGAAGACCGTATGGTCTTAACTCAGGTAGAATAAATAAAACATTATTATTATTATTATTATTATTATTATTATTATTATTACAATAATGACCACTTTGTCAAAACGTCTGATGAAAAGATCTTCAGACTGTCATTAGAATATAGTTTAACTTCATTATTTGTATATCAGCTTTAAAAAAAGTTGCTGAAATAACATTTCATCAAAGATATGCAATAACTGTTTTATAGGAAAATGCTAATGTCGGTCAACTCTAAGTTTTAATAATTCCGAAGGCTAACATTTAGTTCGTTGATTGCAAGTTATACGAGTATACAGAGAATTAATTTCCATTTTATTGGTTTTTTAAGTATCCACAATTATAGAATTATTCTTGCTATGTAATAAATTTGAATAATCATTATTTCTTTCTTTCTATCTATCTTTCTTTATTATAGTTAGTAAACATCAAATTATATAAACAGCAAAATTTAAACATATAAATATTAAAAATCAATATTATAATTATGTTTTCATTATTTATTTCAGAATTCAATATTTTTATTTAGTTTATAGTTTTATTTATTAAATGCATGCTATTATGCATTGCAGAGACTTTTCATGTCCCAACTCCTTTCAAGAAACGTTAAGCTGAAAATATATAAAACTATTATTCTACCAGTTTTATTATATGGGTGCGAAACATGGACTCTTACTTTAAGGGAGGTAAGAGATTACGAGTATTTGAGAATAAAGTCCTTAGGAAAATTTTTGGATCAAAGAGAGATGAACAGACAGGTGAATGGAGAAGACTACATAACAATGAAGTACATGGTCTTTATAGGAAGCCAGATATAATAAGAACAGTCAAGTCTCGTAGACTGCGATGGGCAGGACATGTTGCACGTATGGGGAATGAAAGACGTGCATGGAATCTTCTTGTAGGAAAGCCAGAGGGAAAACGCCCAGTTGGTAGACCAAGAATGAGGTGGGAGAACATTAACTATGATTTGAGGGAAGTAGATTATACAGGGAATGATTGGAAAGCATTAGCTCAGGATAGGGATGTATGGAGAGCTTATGTCCGCGCGGCCATGAACTTACGGGTTCGATAGTGCCAGTGAGTAATTGTTAGTAAGTATTTACTTTTAATTTAGAAAGTGGAATCAAGACTAAATATTATGCTTCTCATCCATTCGACCAAAACTAAACATTTCAGATATGTTCAATGTAATTTACAAATATTAGTAGCAGTATGCCATTTTGTCCCTCAGTGAGACATAGACGTTCTCCCCGGACAGGGGAAAAAGTCAACCATTCTAATTTAGTTAACCCTTAAGTTCACAATGTATCCTATAAGATACATTGATTTCACTTATTTATTACTGTTTATAAAACAATAAAAAAAACAAATGATTATAAATTATTTAAGTTTGTCAAATTACGTATTTCACTTATTTATTACTGTTTATAAAACAATAAAAAAACAAATGATTATAAATTATTTAAGTTTGTCAAATTACGTATTTCACTTATTTATTACCGTTTATAAAACAATAAAAAAAACAAATGATTATAAATTATTTAAGTTTGTCAAATTACGTATTTCACTTATTTATTACTGTTTATAAAACAATAAAAAACAAATGTTTATAAATTATTTAAGTTTGTCAAATTACGTATTTCACTTGTTTATTACCGTTTATAAAACAATAAAAAACAAATGATTATAAATTGTTTAAGTTTGTCAAATTACGTAATAATCTACAATAATAACTTAGAGTCTAACATGTTTTCGTTGCGGTCTAAATTATTTGAATAACTGGCAGGATAAATTATTGTTTCTTCAATTTAAGGGTTAAACGCGTTTTCATATAGATGTCATTGAGTGGCCCGAGGTCAACGTTCCGTCTCGTAGTGACATCTAGAAAACCAAGGTATTACTAGGATAGGAACTTACGGTAAATTTCGCACAGGGGATTTTCATTCAGGTTTTGGTTGTTTTACGAGCCCAAAAAACCTACAGATTCGGGATGCACAGCACAAAGTTCTCTCGGAAGAGTTGTTCCTAGGATGTATCCATGTTTAAAAGAATCCATTGACCACGGTCGAGCTTCAACCCGCGACCATCGGGACCAAACGCAAGGAACATATTCACTAGACAATCGCGGCCGACCAACTACAAACAAATGTACTAAATTAAATAAGTTAATATTACTGCTTATAACAGAAGCGTAAGATAGCTAACCTACGTACAATAGGTTAAATACAGGTGTGAATTTTAATAACAAGGTATATGTTTACAATATAATTAACAAAGGGTATACAAAGCATAGACCTATAACTAACTTTTATAAGATTCATGATGTGTTCCGTTGATGGGACAAGTCCCGAAAGCGCTGCAGTTAAATGATTAATTAAGTTGAGGAGACGGACCTTTTAGGTGAATATTCCATAATTTTATATTAATTTTGACCTATAACTAACTAACTCATTGGTACTATCGAACCGCTAGCTACATGACCGCGCGGACATAAGATCTCCATAGATCCCTATCCTGAGCTAATGTTTTCCAAACATGCTCTGTATAATCTACTTCCCTCAAATCATAGTTAATGTTATTCTCCCACCTCATTATTGGTCTACCAACTGGGTGTTTTCTTTCTGGTTTAAAGTATAGGCCTATTTAAAGATAAATTGTACGTGTCTATAATTTAATTTAGGTTACATCTTAGTCCCCTGCTGTTGTCTGATCGCTGTCGGGACGAGTTCTTTGTGTGGTGGTTTTTCTCGAGGTTTTTCCTCACCTTTAGGACAAATATCAGGACATTTTAAGACTTAAATGGTACCTGAACATAATTTGGCCATCATAAGTTGTCATTATCATATTCGTCATGTTTAGTATGAATTTGTGTGTGTGTTTGTGTATGGGTGTATTTCTCAACCGAAATCTAGACCTCGACCGCGGTTTTCCAATTTTGTATTGTTTCCATAACAACTGTAAAAACTGAAAATCTACGGCTGTTAATTACAAAAACAAATGTCTGAATCATATCTGGTTTCATAACAAATTCTGTGAATATTTAGTCATTTTTATAGGTGTTATGGAAACAATAAAAAATGGAAAACCGTGGTCTTGGTTTAGACTTCGGTTGAGATATCCACCCTGTGTGAATGGTGTGCTTCGTCCTAATGTTGTGGTGACATCGAGTAGATCACTCATTCTCACAGCCCTCCATGTACAAAAGTATGTGAGTGTTTCACAATATAAAGTCCCCCTCCCGACAGATGGTGCCACAAAAAGGGACCGTTTGGCGTGTTGCATGTGAAAAGTATGTATAAGGTAACAGATTAACTAAGTTAATGGAATGATCATCATCATAGTACATTCACGAATTTAGGCCATTTGTTGACCTGTTTCGGCCTCAGGAGAAACACCAGTCAAAAGTCTTTTGAGTGGACGTTCTGATCTTCTTCTTCCTGCAGGTTGATATCTTAACATTTGTTTGGGTATTCTGTGGTCTTCCATTCGATGAACATGTTGTATCCATCTTGACTTATAATCAGAAATTTTGTTTTCTAAAGATTCCATGTGTAATTCTTCTAAGATGTCTTCATTTTTTTGTGATCTAGTAGTGTGTATCCTGCAGTCCTCCGAACATATCTCATTTCATCAGATCTAAGTCTCTGTATATCCTTCTGTTTCAACGTCCATACTTCGCTACCATACAAAAGAGTTGGAAGAGCCAGTGCTTTATACACTTTTAATCTTGAATGCTTTTAGACTTAATGGAATGGCAATGTACAAAAAACATAGAAACAACAGGAAATCTCACGTAAGAAGAATACCATGCCAAATCTTTAAATTATTATCAGCCACCAGGCAAGAGATCTTTGGGCAGACCCCTCAAACGTTGGATTGAGACTTTAACAGGTCCCTAGGTCTATCACAAAAAAAGGATGATGAAGACTAAGATTGGAATGGTTATATATAAGTAATACAAGTAAATGTAGCAACATGACATGTTATGATAGTTTTAAATTGTCAGCTAGGCATACGTGTTTATATGAAATTTATGTTTTCAAATTATTCTTTAATTCTGAAAACATGCAACAATTTCTGATGAATCTCTCAAGGAAAATTATTTATAGCACGAACATACGAATAACCAGCTGGTCTTATTTGTTTATTTAGCTTGATGGAGAGACCACACGAGTCCTTCTCTTCCACTCATTGCGACAAACATATGTTACGTTAAAATACAATAATTACAATACTAAATAGTATTTATTGTAAACTCGTCAAACTGACAATAAAAGGAGTGGTATCTATTATTATCGCCTCGCTATGACGGTTTCCCAGCGACTCGCTTTGTTTCACCGCAGCTTTCATATATAATTAAATAACGGGCTTCCAATATAAAACCGGACCGGCCTCACGGAGTTTCACCCGGTACGCAGTGCTGTCTCTTCCTCCCGCAATTCACCCTGCCTGCCACCCGTCCTTGAACTGTTTCTTACCTTATAGAAAATGCTGGAAATGTTGTCCTCCCGCAGTTAAACAGGCATTATGCGGAGTAAACACATTTAGATTGACACGCTGTAGTTCGGGTACTGTCAAGTATCATTATAGTCACAAGATCGTGGATTGTCGATCTGGAAGGCGGTAATTGTCCAGGGAAGTTCCGAATAAATTCCTCGCGAACGCGACGAGCTGATTCGTATTTATAATAACATTTACACACATAAATGCGCTTCTCTAATGTCAGCTGACGTCTCATCTTGTCGAACGATACTAAACTGACTAGTTCAAGGACGAGCGGCTGGCAGAGTGAAATGCGGACGAGGAGAGAGCGCTGCCTGACGGGTGAAACACCGTGAGGCCGGTCCGGGTTTATATTGCAAGCCCGGTACAAAGATGCCGCATGTTAACCATTGTCGCGCGGCACCTACTTTTAAATAAACGGACAACCATCATAGTTAGGCGTTAATACCTAACAATTCCAATGATAAATAAAATTAAAACTAAAAATATACACAAAAAATGAATAATCATACGAAAGACAATCCGTATCTAATGTAGGCTTACATGAAAAAAAAAGTGTAATGTACTAATCTATCAGATATAATTTTCAAATATTAATTATTTTATAAACTATTATGCATTGCAGAGACTTTTGATGCCCCAACTCCTTTCAAAAAACGTTAAGCTGAAAATATATAAAACTATTATTCTACCAGTTATATTATATGGGTGCGAAACATGGACTCTTACTTTAAGAGAGGAAAGGAGATTACGAGTATTTGAGAATAAAGTTCTTAGGAAAATTTTTGGACCAAAGAGAGATGAACAGACAGGTGAATGGAGAAGACTACATAACAATGAACTACATGGTTTTTATAGGAAGCCAGATATAGTAAGAACAGTTAAGTCTCGTAGACTGCGTTGGGCAGGACATGTTGCACGTATGGGGAATGAAAGACGTGCATGGAAGCTTCTTGTAGGAAAGCGAGAGGGAAAACGCCCAGTTGGTAGACCAAGAATGAGGTGGGAGAACAACATTAACTATGATTTGAGGGAAGTAGATTATACAGGGAATGATTGGAAAGCATTAGCTCATGATAGGGATGTATGGAGAGCTTATGTCCGCGCGGCCATGAACCTTCGGGTTCGATAGTACCAGTGAGTAAATAAGTAAGTAAGTAATTATTTTATTAAGATAAAGTGATCCTGCTACAGGCCATAAGAGATCCTTGGTATAGTATTATAGCCTCACTCTGATGGTTAACCGTTTATATAAAAGCGGGTGCCGCGCGGCAATGCTTGACATGCGGAGTTGTCACGTTTCTCATAGCGCTAAGAGCTTTTATTACACAAGGACAGAAGATTTTGATTACATTTATGTTATTATTTAATTTTATGTTATTATTTGGTACTGTTTAAGTTTCAAAATTAAAATTATATATGTATTTATTTATTAAATAATTTAATTCCTACATTATGCAGCTTGTGGGTCAACATAAATTTAATATTCATTCAACATCATGCTGAAAATATTATTATTATTATCATTATTATTATTATTATTATTATTAATAACTGTTTGGTCTGAAATATTTTCCCATGGCCGCCACATGTTGAAATCACTTATAATATAAATATAGTATGCAGATATTGTATTATTATTCGAGCTACATATCACAATAAATCACTGATGATTATAACAATTAATTACGGTATACAATTTTAAAATTGGAGAGACTGCTCCACGTTCCGAGTTTTAATTGAAACTGAGGGAAGAATAGCAATGTGGCAACATCGTGGTAGTCGAGATCTTCGTATTTCAATAACATAACAGCTGCGGGGAAACAAAGCGAGCCGCTTGTTAAGCATCATAGTGAGGCGATAACAGCAGGTTAAGGCTCCCACTTTTTCTAGACAAACGACACTTTATGTCAGCCGTGTGGTCAGCCCTGCATGACGGCCGTCTTTACCCCAAAACAAGCATCTGGTGCTCATTTCCATTAGGGACTGAGTCGACTTAGGGCCATGGTACCACCATAAGTTTTGGATCAGATTAAAAATCCTGACCTCACCACGACACATACTAGACTTTCTGATTTGTAGCTCAATGCTTTAAACAACTCCGCTACGACGTGCGCTCTCTTAATACGTACTGTATACAATAAAATAGAGCATTAATTGCTAATATAATACTTACTTACTCACTGGCACTATCGAACCAGTAGGTTCGTGGCCGCGCGGACATACGCTCTCCATACATCCCTATCCTGAGCTAATACTTTCCAATCATACCCTGTATAATCTACTTCCCTCAAATCATAGTTAATCTTATTCTCCCACATCATTCTTGGTCTACCAACTGGGCGTTTTCCCTCTGGCTTTCCTACAAGAAGCTTCCATGCAAGTTTTTCATTCTCCATACGTGCAACATGTCCTGCCCATCGCAGTCTACGAGACTTAACTGTTCTTATTATATCTGGCTTCCTATAAAGACCATGTATTTAATACACAATTGATCTTCTTGGTGATACAAATATTAAAATATATATACAGTCAATATGCCCATTTCACCAATAAATGTTTAAAATGGTCAACTAGTTTCTACAGCCAAGCTGTCATTCTCAAGACCAGATATTGAGTCAATATCTGGTCTTGAGAATGACAGCTTGGCTGTAGAAACTAGTTGACCATTTTAAACATTTATTGGTGAAATGGGCATATTGACTGTATATATATTTTAAAGACCATGTAGTTCATTGTTAAGTAGTCTTCTCCATTCACCTGTCTGTTCATCTCTCTTTGGTCCAAAAATTTTCCTAAGTACTTTATTCTCAAATACTTGTAATCTCCTTTCCTCCCTTAAAGTAAGAGTCCATGTTTCGCACCCATACAATATAACTGGTAGAATAACAGTTTTATATATTTTCAGTTTAACTTTTTTTGAAAGGAGTTGGGATATCAAGAGTCTCTGCAATGCATAATAGCACGCATTTCCAGAATTGAGCTTATGTTTAATTTCTTTGTGCATCTCATTCCTATTTCTGATTATTGTTCCTAGGTATTTGAATTCAGCCCCTTCCTCAAAATTTCCCTCATTTGTCATTAGCTGTCCATTTCCATTATATAATGAATTCCTACATGTGACTATTAGGTACAATTTTCTGTTAGTTTGTTATAAAATAATTTACGGTATTAAATTTGTTTTTAACCATGTTATAGTTTGACAGCCTCTGACGTAAGGCAGTAGAGAATTCCATGTTTTGGCAAGTGAAACTGTATGCAGTATGATCAGGAGGGAAAATGCGCTGATGGGACGGGATGCCTATAATTATGTGTATCAGAGAGTCTAACGTAGCGTGTGATGAGTAATTAGGTGCTGATATGTGTAGTATTTTATACAGAAGAGACGAGGAATGAACAGTTCTACGCTCGTATGTTCTCTTAGACGAATCCATGAGTATTTCTCCAGGGACAGTGAAACGTAATCACTTCTGTAGATATCATCATCATCATCATCATCATCATCATCATCATCATCATCATCATCATCATCATCATCATCATCATCATCATCATCATCATCATCATCATCATCATCATCATCATCATCATCATCATCATCATCATCATCATCATCATCATCATCATCATCATCATCATCATCATCATCATCATCATCATGAACAAATTCGTTTTAGGCCATGTGGCCTGTACGGTAAACCTAGCAAAGATGGTCTTGATCTTTCCACCGATGTTTTGGTCTTCCTTGCTCCGTATGTCTAGTATATTGGAATGCCAATTTTGGAAGTCTATTTCTTGCCATTGTCCTCGGATGATTTTTCCATTCTTGTTGGTATCTTTGTATATCTTCATTTAAACTTGTTACTCGAAATTTTCCTCTGATAATAGTGTTCCTTTGGTGATCCAGTCTATTAACTCCTAACAATGATCGTAAGAAGCGCATTTGGCTTACTTGAAGTTTATGAGAGTTTCGTTTATTTAAAATCCAAATTTCACTTCCGTATTTTAGAGCAGCTTTTGATGTGATGTTATGTAATCTTAGTTTTGTCTCTGTCCTCATCTGTTTACCAAAATGTCTTCGTATTACCCCATTCATTTTATTATATTTTTGTAATTTTGAATCAATGTCACTCTTATACTCTGCAAATACACTTCCTAAGTATACACTTCTGTAAATATTACAAATAAAATATGGGCCAAATTTCTTCTAATTAACTTCCAGATGTTTACACAAAATTTTCAAATTCACTATTTCTTTCGCAATATTTCACTGATTTTTCAGAAACAAATTGCTGCTAATAAACCTCTTCCTTCACAATTTGTTCTTCCACAACTTTACAGATCTACCACCGGACACAACTAGCTGGTAACCTACTCATATCTCCCTTTATATGCGAAGGTAGGAATAATCTGGAATACTACTCTGGTCTCCTCTCCAATAGAAGGTCCAAGAGCTGATCAATTCTAGAATCAATGTATCAGGAAAATTATTTCTCCAGAAAATTCATCTACAGAGGTCGTTTGCTGGCTTACACAAGAACATAATCTAACTCCTGTTAACATATAAGGAGTCCTGCTGCCGCTCGCGAAATTAAAAGCCGATAATTTGAGCAAGGGATAAACAATGCGCTCACGATACCACTATCTTACATTATAAGATCTAATGAACTGATGTAGCAGAAAATTGGAAATACCAGAACTATTGCACTGGCGCAACCACGCTCAATGCTACCAGATTGCACCGGCGGTGCTGCATCAAACCGTTATTGTTGATAACTATTTTGATAGGAAAGCATAGATTATTCAAATAGTGACATCTTTGCCCGGCCCATAGAGGCAAAGAGGAATTCAACTTTCTTTACTAAATTCTCACAATATGTAATGTTTACTGACTTATAAAATAGAATCGTGGACGCTTTGGGATAAAGGAACTAACAGCCGCTTGAGTAAGCTTTTGGAATTTGACTTAGACATGTGACTAATGCTAAGTACTGAATGAATAGGCATAAAAAAAGAAACACAACTAAAGCTTTTAATGCGAGTCAAAATTTAGTCAGATATAATATAAAGATAAATAAATATTCGCTTTACAAAGAAAAGAAATCATAATAGATCATCTATACAAAATCAAAATATGGTATAAATTAACATACGTACTTACATCATCACTCACTCTAGTCCAGCCTCGGGTTGGGGGAAATACTGTCCTAGCGTCCCCACCCTGGCTTACTGGACTAAACAAACAAAACCAGCTGTGCTGACCAGACTCCAACGGTGACTAAGTAGATGATCCTTCGATGTTACGAAACACAGTTATTTATGAGAGTTCACAGGGAGAGGGGGAATGTGCAATAGCACAGGGTGCGCACTAGGAAAGGGAAGGGATAGATAGGAAAGCATTTGGCACTGTTCATAAAGATGACACTAGAGATGGAGACGCGATAACGAATAGTTTGCGCAGTAAGACGTAATTCCTGTATCGAAATGTCCATTTTGGTACACTATATCAACATAACTTATTCTAGTGAGCGGTACCCGAAATATTAAATATGCATATGCTCTACTTTGTATGTTTATTTATTTCTCGATTTCATCAAATTGAATCTCTCATCGAAATGAGAGCTACAAGACTTGCTCTTCGGAGAAAGGCGCAAAATTCTGATGTATTAATTTAATTTAAAAAATAATGATAATCTCACAAAAGAAAATGTCGTCTGAGACGACTTGCAATTCCAGAGGAGGTTTAAGAATTTTTTCTTGGATAAGGAAAATTCTAAAACTCCCGTAAACAATTGCGTTACGGTAAATTCATGATAGGTTCTTCACTGTGTAATTTGAAAATTACTAGTCATATATATCTAATTTACTTGGGCTCCAGTGAAAAAACAGAAGGATAGAATTCAGACGGCGGAGATGAGGTTCCTAAGACAAGTAAAAGGATGTACAAGACTTGATACAATAAGAAATGAGGATATAAGAGAAGAATTGAAAGTACAGCCTTTATTGGATATAGTCACGAATTGCAGACAGAAATGGATTGATCACATGGATGGAATGAGTAAGGAGAGATATCCATTGTTAACAAGAAATTATCAAGCAAGAGGAAGACGTGATGTTGGAAGACCTAGAAGACGTTGGGCTGATGCATTATGAAGTCGGAACGGGCAATTGTCTAATCCCTGGAGTGATGATGATGATGATATATCCAATTTAATGGACAAGAGAGGTAGAGCGGACACGATATCGTGGTTACTGTCATATCGAAAATTGCACTGAATAACTCATGCCCCAAATGGGAGTCAATGACCAATCACAATTCAATGATTTTTTATTTACAACTAATCACAGTCGTGTTTCGCCTAAAATGTACGAACTAAGTTGATCATAATAAAGAAAACACTTCCTTTTTAACATTCTGAATAGGTCATAGCATTATTTTGCAGTGACTGACACTGCAATATATACGGCTACCTGATTGTATATATAGTGCATGAATGTCAACACGTAGCGCATACGAGAGGTAATATAAAAAAATTGTAACAATTGAGTATACGATAAAAAAAGAAACCACTCTTTGCAGTTTCGTAAACGAATTATTTTCCAGCAAATGACGCAGAAAAATATAATTGACATATTTACATCATAGGACATTAGAAATGAATTAATACGTATAACGTTGGTATTAAATTTCTCCACTAGGGTGCATTCTTACAACATTGCGATCTTTTGGCAATAAATAACATTATGATCTGGTTGCAGTGATCGAACAAAAGAAGCAATTGAAGCGTACCAATCGTTTCTCATTTGTTTTCAAACATCGCCGTTTACATTAAACATATAAATATTTTAAAACAACTATAGTTAAATAATGATTTGTGAGTAAACAGCTTAATTTTATTCGTTAAATAGTCCTAACAAATGCCACTCTTGATTTCCGAATTCTCTAGATAAATTCACTCCTCACTTCGTGAGTCGTGAATTTATCGGAAATCACTCGTGGCATTACTTATGAAAAATTGCTGGTTAATTCACTGTTTTCTAAAATTCTACATTATAACATATTTTTAATGTACATTTGTGTCTTGGTTGTCATTAATTTGTTAAATCGCTCAAAATACTTAAAATAATACACGAGACTGTACAATGAATTCCAAAGGCAGTTGAGTACAGGTTATGTTAAATTATTGTTATTGTAGTTGAGAATATAGATGGTAAACTCACCAACAATCAGTTGAAAAACAAGTTAATAAATAAGACACGTGTTAAAGATTTTGCTCTTCGATTGGAGCATGCAAATTACAAAGTAATTACAAACACATGCTTTCAATAGTTGATTATAATTATATGATATTAATTGTGAACTAAAACATTTATTACTATTATTATTATTATTATTATTATTAAAATTAAAAAATAACTTTTCTACACAATGCAATTTTTATAAATATACAATAAAATTCGGAAATCTATAGAGTGAAAGGAAATAGTGACATAAACCATTGAGGCAACCATAATTTACTGTAATCATAATTTTCCAAAACATGTTGTCAATTGACTTACGTGTTAGATTCCGATGTAATTTCTTTGAATAAACAAACCAGATGTTTAAAAAAATTCCAAATCCGTTTTTTCGCCAAATTTCACTGATGTTTCACAAATCATTTCCTGCTAACAATGTATCTTGCTTCACAATTATTTATTGTACAGTTCTTTATACTCGCTGGCGGTTTCACGCAGATCACTTTCTTCTCCACACTGTTGAAATGACTTCACTGGTTCACTACTGAAACTCAACTGACTGGTCCGACCTCGCATCTTCTTATTAAATATACGTTAGTCAGAACCATCTGGAAGCCAGTCCAGACTCTTCTCGGGTCGAATACTCTGGAATCGACCTTTCTGGAGAGCGGGGATAGACGCATGCGTAATGTTCTCCGCGGGCTTTCCGATCCATGAGTCGACTCTTTATGAATGCTTCTCTATCGTAAAAGGCGAGACACCTAGTTCACCGCCGCCCGCGAAATTTAAAAAAAAGACCTAGCAAAAACGCGTCACATTCTTTTGATATTACGGTCTTTTTAACATTAATCACGCTTTCGAAGAAATAAATAATAATTTCTATGTTTTAGCTCGCACATCAATAACGTAACTGTTAACTAGGTATATTATTAACTAATTTATTTATATTTCATTGCCTTAGTACAATATTTTCCATTACAGGAATTCTATTATATAGTGAAAATATAGATACGAGTCAAATAATACCTAATTCTTGTGTTTATTTTATAATGTATTCAATTTATTTTATCACTGAACCTAAGGTCTAATGGTTATCATTTTCTCTGTATGCGAGAACCGCGGATTGTTTTGTTTTGAGATAATGGAAATATATTATTTCCTCCAGAATGGAGGTAAAGCCGTGAATCCGATCGTAGATGTACGCACCTAAGGAACCTAAATAGTATAAATTATGATGTAAGAAACCTCCGAGCAAAATTTATCTTCCTTTTATTACACGCTTTATATTAGCTTGACCTGTATCTATCTATCTATCTATCTATGTAACTGAATCTTTTAACGCGTTTTTCACCCACTTAAAATAATTGGATCGACTTGAAATTTTGTATACATGTAAAGGACCCGTGACAATACAATAATTTCATATTCATTTTCTAAAATCCTGGCCAGAATCATCAGAAAATCAAAAAAAGTGTCTTTGTATTTTTGTAACGGAATCTTTGAACACGATTTTTACCCACTTAGAGACATTGGATCGACTTGAAATTTTGTATACTTGTAAAAGACCCGTGACAATACAATAATTTCATATTCATTTTCTAAAATCCTGGCCAGAATCATGAGAAAATAAAAAAAAAGTGTCTTTGTATTTTTGTAACGGAATCTTTGAACACGATTTTCACCCACTTAGAAACATAGGATAGACTTGACACTTTGTATACTTGTAAAGGAATCGTGACAATACAATAATTTCATATTCATTTTCTAAAATCCTGGCCAGAATCATCAGAAAATAAAAAAAATTAAAACTGGTATAATAGGTTACGGACTTGTCGACTTTTTAGTCAATCGTTTTAAGAGCTCAGATGGTAGAGCGGTGAAGTAGTGGAATATAATTTGAGTAATACATAGGTCACTGGTTCGAGTCCGGCTGGGGAGGAGTTTTTTTAGAAGAGTAATACTTTTAGCTCGTACTACAATAGTATGGAATTTAAAGATATTTACATTCTTATCTTATTCTGTAAAATATTAAAACTAAAAAATAAAAAATAAATAAGAGTTTTAAAAAAACTAAAACAGCACGCTTTATTATAAAACCGAACTCAAAAATGAAAAATACATTTAATTTCCAACACGCTTGGGATAAATTTAAAGTGGTCAACAAAAAAATCATCTCCAACACATATAGAATAAAACAAGATTTATCAACAAAAAGAAAATAATTCTACCATCAAAAGCTGGGGTGCTTTTTATGATTTTTACATGTTCTTCTTAGAGACTTTACTTTTACCAATATGTGTTTATTATCAAATATATTAATTGATATATAGCACCTCACGCTTTTGATGGTAAAATTATTTTCTTTTTGTTGATAACTCTAGTTTTATTCTATATGTATTGAAGATGATTTTTTGTTGACCACTTTAAATTTATACCAAGCGTGGTGGAAATTAAATTTATTTTTCATTTTTGAGTTCGGTTTTCTAATAAAGCGTGGTGTTTTAGTTTTTTAAAACTATTATTTATCTGGTTTTAATTGAGTCACTTTTGTCCTGAGATGTTAAAAATGGTCATTTCATAAAATACGAAGTATGAACCTCAATTACACTAGTAATTTATGTTTATATGCACTTTATCTGCATAAAAATTTAATAATTTAAATTTAAATATTTATAATTTACATTTTGGTTTAATATTATAACCACCTAATGAAATGCAAAAGTAGAACTTGGTCTCTCATCATAATTACAAAGGACTGGTGAAAATTCAAAATGTTCACATTGTGTTTAATACAACCTATTAACAATCTCCTATACTATTGAATTTTAATTGGAGCATGGAATAAAATCTGTCAAGTATAAATAAGATGTACATTTCAATGGTATTAATCCGCTGTTAGTATATACTAACACATGGAAACGTTGTAGTAATATTACGCAGTAGTGAAGAAATATTTAAAGCAATATACATAAATAATCTCGAGCTGGAAGTAAATAATAATTTTAAATATCTGGTCACACATAGAAATACATAATATGACGGAAATTGCAGTTAATGACAAATGAGGGACATTTTGTAGAAGTGGGTGAATTCAAATACTCAGAAACAATAGTTAATTACAAACAGAACGAAGCGCTGAAAACATTTATACACTGGCTCAACTCTGTAAACGCATGTCATTATGCACTACGAGAATTCTTGTCCCAACTCCTTTAAAAATATTAAAACGGAAATATCTTAACTAAGACATTACATGGAGTAATTTGGAACAAAAATATTACAAAGGAAATTAAATGAAAATTTATAAGAGAATAATACAGAATATTTTGTCATATGGAAGCGAAACTTGGTCTTTGACGGAATTACAAAATAATAAAATTAGAACAGTTGAATTCGATTATTTTAGAAGAAGCCTCCAAAAAACAAGACAGAATAAAATAAGAAATGAATTCCTTTGGAGAGAAATGAAGGTCACCACATCTGTTGTTAAGAGGATTGAAAATCAAACGCTTAAATGGTATGGTCATGTACAAAGAATGGAAAATGGAAGATGGCCAAAAAATATATACCAATGGTCACCCCCTGGAAGAAATAAACGTGGTAGACCAAGATCGAAATGGAAAACCTACGACAGAACAATAATGGAGGATAGGAATTTGGATTAGGGAGATTGGAATGATAGAGATAAATGGAAACTGAAGACGGCAAACCTATGAGTGGGGGAAAGCCGAAGAAGAAGAAGAAAATGGAAATATATAAAAACGTATTCTTCCAGTTATACTATCCATCCATCCATAGCAATTCTGCCCGAAGGCAGGTCCTTCACTGCAATCATAGCATTTTCATGCTATGCTTGCAGCTTTACTAGGGAATTGTGTAGGTGTGGTAGCTTCCCGTTGCTTTCCACAGCGGTGAAAGATGATGGTGATGATGATAATGATAAGGATGATGATGATGGCCATATGATTTCGGGGACCGTTTGGGCCTTAAAGTTTTTCTGACATTTGTCTTACAGGTGAGGAGAAAGCCCGATAAAAACTCACCCAGAAAAACTGCCCCGACCGGGGATCGAACCCGGGCCCGCTGCGTGACAATGCAGCACGCTACCTCGAGACCACAGCGGTGGACAGTTACACTGTATGGAAGCGAAATATTGTCTTCTACTTTAAGAGAGGAGAAAATATTACGAGTAATTAAGAATAAAGTGCTTATTACTCATCCAAGTTCACTGTTCACGGGCGGAGGGGAAGAGTTTTAGCGCTAGTGTCGCCGATCTACTGAATCTGTGGAAGGGATGTAGGAGAAAACTGTACATCCGATCACGTATTGAAATTTTTCAACTTCAAATGTGGGGGGGAGAGTCGTGAAACACGTGTGAAAGATCTTAACATGGTTGTCAAATTAGTCATTTAAGCATGGAACGCTCAAGTGGTCGAATCACTTAAAATCACAGTATTTGTTGTCTCTCCGTTACCAGCTTCACAATAAATCACAAGTGGCAACATGTAATGAGAAGGGCGAGGAAGGGACAGCTCATTCCTAGACGTAACCCCAAAAGTAACAGGGTTGTCAAGTTAGTCATTCTGCCACTGACCGCGCAGAACGACGGATCATTAAGATTTAAAATTTAAGATTTATTTAGCCTGGTGGAGTTAAGGCCATGTGGCCTTCTCTTCCACTCACCAGGACAAACATATATTACGTAAGAATATAACAATCTTAATTAACTCTAATATTAAACACTAAGTAAAAATTTGATCAAAAGATAATATCTAATATACATATTACGATCTATAATACAACCAGTTAATATTAGTTAAAATTAAGACTAAAACTAATAATAAAATGTATACAAGCAAGACATATTAAATTGTCCCTGTCTAGTGTATATAAAAAACAGGAAAATAGTGAGATATAGAAAACTAATTTTACGATTATACAATATTTAAAACAAAACAAATAAAAATATTTGTTATTCTTAATATTATTTACATAAATAATTAAATATATTAATATTGCTAAAAGAATACTATCAGTGAGGTGTATAAGTTAGTTTGTTATTAAATAATTCTTTAGTTTGTTTTTGAAGGATGTTATAGTTTGACAGTCTCTGACATAGGGTGGAAGGGAATTCCATGTTTAAAATACATAGTATTTGTCAGCTCTCTACCTGCCAATCAAACAACATAATACAGAGGACAGGAAGTGGCAACATAGTAAGGAAGAGAAATAGAAAGACAGTTCGTTAGTCAAAATATTTTCCGCCTGCACAAAACACTTGGATGGGTAATAGTAAACAATTTCGACCAAAGAGAGAAGAAGAGATCAGTTATGTGGAAAACTGCATAACAGTTTACATTGCAGTCATCTCCATTATCTTATAGGGAAATTAAATTTAATAAGAACAAATAAGGCTCATTGACTGCGTTGGGCCGAACATGTGGGACGCACGAGAGATGAAATAGAGGATTCAAAATTTATTGTAGGGAAACCGGAAGAAAATCATCAAGTGGGCAGCAAAGGTAGGCATTTGGGCATGGAAGCTTACAGGAGAACTTGAAGGAAAGCGCCGTTTAGTCAGTTCAATGATTAGTTGGCAGAAAACGTAATTAACTATAATTTGATGGAGATGAATTTTACAGACTATTTAACTCATGCCCCAAATGGGACTCAATGGCCAATCACGTTTCAATGATTTCTGTTTTACAACCAATCAGAGTCGTGTTTCACGAAATATTTATCAGTGTTATAATTACCATATTAAAGAAAGCTCCACCTTTTTAATATTCTGAACAGGTCTGACCATTATTTTGCAGTGACTGAGCCTGTGAGAAATACGGCTACCAGATTGTATATATAGTGCATGAATGTCAACACATGCCGCATGCGGGAGTTAATATAAAAACATTTGTAGCAATTGACTATATCACCAAAAAAAGAAACCACTGTTTGCACTTTCTTAAATGTATTTTTTCCCAGGTAACAATCCAGAAAAATATAATTGTCATATTTACATCATACGACATCAGAAATGAATTAATATACAGTTTGATGTGTTTCATTTTTTCTCCATTAGAGAGCATTTTTACAGTATTGCGTTCCTTTGGCAATGAATAGTATGATCTGGTTGCAGTGATAAACAAAAGAAGCAGATGAAGCGTACCTATCGCTTCTCATTTGTTTTCAAACATCGCCGTTTATATTAAATATATAAATATTTTAAAATAACTATAGTTAAATAATGATTTGTTAGTAAACAGCTTAATTTTATTCGTTAAATAGTCCTAACAAATGCCACTCTTGATTTCCAAATTCTGTAGATAAATTCACGACTCACGAATTTGGAAATCACTCGTGGCATTACCTACTTACTTACTTACTCACTGGCACTATCGAACCCGTAGGTTCATGGCCGCACGGACATAAGCTGTCCATACATCCCTATCCTGAGCTAATGCTTTCCAATCATTCCCTGTATAATCTACTTCCCTCAAATCATAGTTAATGTTGTTCTCCCACCTCATTCTTGGTCTACCAACTGGGCGTTTTCCTTCTGGCTTTCCTATAAGAAGTTTCCTTGCACGTCTTTCATTCCGCATACACGCAACATGTCCTGCCCTGTGTTTGAGCCTTTGGCATGGGTTCCCTGAAGTAGTCCTCGCCCGGAGAACCGAATGGGGGACTATTTGACCTCCGGAAAATTTTACCCCAGTAGAACCCATGTCCGCATTTCTTGACGGTTGTATTTTTACGGTGAAAGATCGTCACTCTTTCGACCAAGGTACTTATTTCGTCTGGCTTATCACCTTCGACCAGCCCGGCATCGGTAACCCTATCGGCAGCAATGCTACCGCCAGCATAGCTCTCAGGATCATTTAAGCACACAAGCCACTCCACCACGACAAGGTAAAGATACCATGGAGGGCACTCGTGGCATTACTTATGGAAATGTTTGGAACATATTAACTCAGGATAGGGATGTATGATGATCTTATATCCGCTCGGCGATGGATCTCCAGTTCGATAGTATCAGCGAGTAAGTCAATTACGCAGACTATTTAACTCATGCCCCAAATGGGAGTCAATGACCAATCACGTTTCAATGATTTCTGTTTTACAACCAATCAGAGTCGTGTTTCACGAAATATTTATCAGTGTTATAATTACCATATATTAAACAAAGCTCCTCCTTTTTAATATTCTGAACAGGTCTGACCGTTATTTTGCAGTGACTGAGCCTATAAGAAATACGGCTACCAGATTGTATATATAGTGCATACATGTCAACATTTGTAGCAATTTATTATACCACCAAAAAAAGAAACCACTGTTTGACTTTCTTAAATGTATTTTTTCCCAGGTAATAATCCAGAAAAATATAATTGTAATATTTACATCATACGACATCAGAAATGAATTAATATACAGATTGATGTTTCATTTTTTCTCCACTAGAGAGCATTCTTACAATATAGCGTTCCTTTGGCAATAAATAGTATGATCTGGTTGCAGTGATAAACAAAAGAAGCAGTAGAAGCGTACCTATCGTTTCTCATTTGTTTTCAAACATCGCCGTTTGCATTAAATATATAAATATTTTGAAATAACTACAGTTAAATAATGATTTGTGAGTAAACAGCTTAATTTTATTCGTTAAATAGTCCTAACAAATGCCACTCTTGATTTCCAAATTCTCTAGATAAATTAATTTGGAAATCACTCGTGGCATTACTTATGATAGTTGGAATGTAACATTTCAAGACCAAATCATGACTGATAGCAGCGCGTAATGAGTATTAAACATATTCGCGATATCTATCGAAATGTTGTATGCATGAGATATCAGGTATATGATTTATCAACATTTCTCAATCAACCACAAAATTTTATTTCCGCATGTCAATGACAAACATGTTCTAAAAAATCCAGATAATTGTTCTACAATTTTATTAAACCTTAATATGCTAACAAAATATTAATCAACTCATAAGCCAATTATACATTACGTTTTAACGAAACAATTGAAAGCTCGTTCTATCAGTGCAGCCAATTAATAAAATTGAATGCAAATTGAATAATAACAGTTTAAAATAGCCAATTTGTGTAATGTCAAATAATTCATTTTTAGTTACAAAAAAAAAAAAAGTAAAGTGATCCCACAACAGGCCCGGAGGCCCTTGGGGTAGTAGGAGGTTAAGGCTCCCACTTTTTCTAGACAATCGACACTTTATGTCAGCCGGGTTGTCAGTCCTGCGTGACGGCCGTCTTTACCCCCAGAACAAGCGTCTGGTACTCATTTCTGTTAGAGGCTGAGTCGACCCCAGGGCCATAGTGCCGCCAGAGGGTTTGGGTCAGTTTAAAAATCCTGACCCCAACGGGACTTAAACCCTCGACCCTCCGGCTTGTAGCTCAGTGCCTTAACCACTACGCTACGGCGTGCCCCCGTTTTTAGTTACACTCATAATAAAACAAGTGGTTGTGATATGAACTTAATAATAGGAATAGTAATAATAATATTTTTATTTCAAATTTTATCCAAATAATACAGCGGTTTTCCGTCACACTCAAGAAATTTGCCTTATCCAGTTGTAGCAGACCTGAACATACTCATCTGCAAGTCCCAGTTCACTCATATTTCTTCTCACACAGTTCATCCAATCTTCTTTTAGTCTCCCCTTTCTCCTTTTCCCATCTATTTTCCATTCCAAGATCTCCTTAGCGATTCTCTCAGATGTCTCCCTCTTGAGACGTCCAAACCATTTTAATCGGTGGAACACGGTGTATTTATTTCACATTTCATAATTTTCATAATTTCGACGTTTCTACTTTTTTAAATCTGGACTCGCGCGATGATCTTCTCACGTAATGCATCTCTGTTGCTAATAACTTATTAGATGTATAATAATAATAATAATAATAATAATAATAATAATAATAATAATAATAATGATAATTATAATAATCCATCCATCCATAGTAATTCTGCCCGAAGGCAGGTCCTTCACTGTAATCATAGCAGTTTCATGCTATGCTTGCAGCTTTACTAGGGAATTGTAGGTGTGGTAGCTTCCCGTTGCTTTCCACACCGATGAAGGATGATGATGATGATGATGGCAATATGATTTCGGGGACCGTTTGGGCCTTAAAGGTTTCCTGACATTTGTCTTACAGGTGAGGAAAAACCCCGATAAAAACCTCACCCAGAAAAACTGCCCCGACCGGGGATCGAACCCGGGCCCGCTGCGTGACAAGGCAGCACGCTACCTCGAGACCACAGCGGTGGACATAATAATAATAATAATAATAATAATAATAATAATAATAATAATAATAATAATAATAATAATAATAATAATAATAATAATAAATATGAATATAATAATTTCAAATACCGGTAAGTAAAACATCAATTTTTGGGAATAGATCAATACCTTAGAAACTGATACGTGAGACGGTATTAAAATTTTATCAAACTATTATAATTCATAACATTCAATACGGGGCTGAGTCATGGACCTGAAATAAACGTCAATTGCAAATATTGGATGCAGGAGAAATTACTGTTCTGACACATTATACGATCACAAGAGAAGTGAAAATTCGAGAACTAAAAACAAGTCTAATTACAAAAACTATCAATAAATGACGAAATAAGTGATGCCACCAGGTATTAAGAGTGAATCATGTTAGATTGCTCGCCAATTTCTGCAATATCATCCAACGAAAAGACAGAACAGATCTGACAGGCTATGTAAGGGTAATATCGTACATGTTCCGTTTCAAAATACTAGTCCGATCTCTCCTACACGAATGGCGACCTGACTTTATAACACGTGATATATGCATGTAGCAAATTAAATAATCATGTCATTAAATCTTTAGAGAATGAGGAAGGCTTACAACTCAATGGTATTAATAAGCTGTTAGTTTATGCTGACGATGTAGTATTATTGGGTGATAAGAAAGAGATACTAAAGGCCAACACGCACACACTATTGAGTAACACTAAGAAATTAGGACTGGAAGTAAATATCAGTAAAACTAAATATATGGTCACACGTAGAAATTCAGTATATAATGGAAATGGACAGCTAATGACAAATGGGGGAAATTTTGAGGAAGTGGCTGGATTCAAATACCTAGGAACAATAATCACAAATAGGAATGAGATGCACAAAGAAATTAAACATAGGCTCAATTCTGGAAATGCATGCTATTATGCATTGCAGAGACTTTTGATGTCCCAACTCCTTTCAAAAAACGTTAAGCTGAAAATATATAAAACTATTATTCTACCAGTTATATTATATGGGGGCGAAACATGGACTCTTACTTTAAGGGAGGAAAGGAGATTACGAGTATTTGAGAATAAAGTTCTTAGGAAAATTTTTGGACCAAAGAGAGATGAACAGACAGGTGAATGGAGAAGACTACATAACAATGAACTACATGGTCTTTATAGGATGCCAGATATAATAAGAACAGTTAAGTCTCGTAGACTGCGATGGGCAGGACATGTTGCGCGTATGGGGAATGAAAGACGTGCATGGAAGCTTCTTGTAGGAAAGCCAGAGGGAAAACGCCCAGTTGGTAGGCCAAGAATCAGGTGGGAGAACAACATTAACTATGATTTGAGGGAAGTAGATTATACCGGGAATGATTGGAAAGCATTAGCTCAGGATAGGGATGTATGGAGAGCTTATGTCCGCGCGGCCATGTACCTTCGGGTTCGATAGTGCCAGTGAGTAAGTAAGTAAGTAAGTAAGTGAAGCAAATTAAATAATGAAATAAATATATTTAAAAAATGTGTACAACAAACAGGAGGCCAGTGGATGAATTCAAAAAGTACACTTATTCAGAAGTACAAACATAGCCTATATATAATTAGTTCCTTTAGTGAATTTTGAACTATTAAAAGCACTGTATAAAGTGCAACACATACTTTTATGGACAGGCACAAAACTGTTAACAAAAAGAAAACATAAGGAAGAAAATAACAAGTATAAAGCGCATTCATACAATTGCATATATATTCATATTCCATCCATCCATAGTAATTCTGCCCGAAGGCAGGTCCTTCACTGCAATCATAGTATTTTCATGCTATGCTTGCAGCTTATTAGGGAATTGTGTAGGTGTGGTAGCTTCCCGTTGCTTTCCACACCGGTGAAGGATGATGATGATAATGGTAAGGATGATAATGATAAGAATGATTGCCATATGATTTCGGGGACCGTTTGGGCCTTAAAGTTTTCCTGACATTTATCTTACAGGTGAGGAAAAACCCCGATGAAAACCTCACCCAGAAAAACTGCCCCGACCGGGGATCGAACCCGGGCCCGCTGCGTGACAAGGCAGCACATATTATTTAGACCAAGGTTAAAGGATGTACAGTGTTAGATTTCTTATAATTGGCTCTAACGTCCGGTAGCTCCTGAATTTTTTGTGATAGGAAATTCCAGTTGCGGGAAGTGTAGATAATATACCATATTACTAATGTTCATATAATTTACAGTGTCTAAACGTAATTGTCAATTTGTAAAATTGTTGTTTATATTTTCAATATTTTATTCATATTTTCGTAACCATTGTGTACCTAGCTAGTAAAATTAGTCATATTATGAAATATCCTTGCTTCTGGTCCCGAGAGTAGCAGATTCAAACCTGGCCTGGGCAGGTGGATTTTTTACGATGGAAAAATCCATGGAACAAGTCCTTCCGGAGGGACTTTATTTCGTGGGTCCCGAATCTGAGGATTTTCAGGCTCGAAGAACCTGAATAAAAATACATCTATTATTTACCGACCATAACATCTTAGTGTCCACCGCTGTGGTCTCGAGGTAGCGTGCTGCCTTGTCACGCAGCGGGCCCGGGTTCGATCCCCGGTCGGGGCAGTTTTTCTGGGTGAGGTTTTTATCGGGGTTTTTCCTCACCTGTAAGACGAATGTCAGGAAAACTTTAAGCCCCAAACGGTCCCCGAAATCATATGGCCATCATCTTCATCATTATCATCATCATCATCCTTCACCGGTGTGGAAAGCAACGGTAAGCTACCACACCTACAATTCCCTAGTAAAGCTGCAAGCATAGCATGAAAATGCTATTATTGCAGTGAAGGACCTGCCCTCAGGCAGAATTACTATGGATGGAACATCTTAGTAATACCTTAGTTACCTGGTAGATGTCTCATTGTGTAGGTATGTTGACCGCATATCATTCATGACATCTTTGGGAAATGAGCATAACTAAAATAACTTCGTCTAGTAACCACTGTCATATTTATATTATTACTATTATTATTACTATTATTACTATTATTATTATTATTATTATTATTATTATCGTATCATTATTGTTAGTACCCTATAAAATGTTGTTTGTACATGACATTTACATTGCTACATTTATTGTATCTTCAACTGTTTATAATTGGTATAGTATATATCTATATTTGTCGAATATTTATTTGTATTTGTGCTGGTTGAGTGGAAGAGAGGGCCTTATGGCCTTAACTCTGCCAGAATAAATAAAGTATTATTATTATTATTATTATTATTATTATTATTATTATTATTAAAAATTAACCACTAACAAAGGAGAGGCTAAGTTCCAACATTGTGTTGTTACGCTATTGTAGATACGTAAATGAAGTACATATATGTACAATCATTAGCGTATTGTTTATGTAAGATTTTTTTCTTAAAAGTTAAATAAAAATACGTTTAACGTTTGTGTTAGGACAGATTATGTTAAATAAATAGACTAGTAACTGGCACGTGGTAAGTTTCTGGCAGTTTTCTTCATCAGTATCATATTTCCTCAACTCCAACTAGTTTCTGTTAAAATTTGCTCACTTGGTGTGAACAGAGGACCCCACCATCCAACCCACATCAGTGCACTGCTGACAATGAAACAACCCAACCAATAAGTAAATAGCAGTGTTTTACCTTGTCAGCCATTCCGACATAGTGTTAAATAGGAGGTGTCTCTTCTCACATCTTATTAACGGAATTAACCACTAAATACAAAATAAATTGCTGAAATATTCCCATGTACTTTACTATTTCCTAATTATTTTTCAACTATATTGAATTTTGAAACAATTAAGTTGTCAATTTAATAAATAAGAGTTTAATAAAATAATAATTCTTCTTCTTCACTTCCTGGTTTAGGCAAGAGTTGCCTGTTCCGTCTTCACTAATAATAATTATTTTATTGCAGCCAAATAGCCAGAATTAAAATAGAATACATTTTAATTTTACATATTTGCATATTCACACATTGTCTTTGTTCTTTTTGTGCATAGCTCAATGTGATATCGGTCACACGATTTTTCGCATAGCGTACATTTAGTGTATATTTGCTTCATGAAATTTTGTGTTCTTGCATATCAGGTGGTGGAATCCATGGACTGCCAACCTAGTGATTACGTGTCTCATTTCGAAATTTTCTTTTGTCCACGCACGGTCCACCATTGCCCCGGTGCTGTAGAATTCTGGATGTATTTCTTCTCTTTTTCTGTTCAATGTTGCTAGCAGCTGCTCAGATGCGCTGGTGCTGGGTAAGAGTATGCTTGTTCTGAGGTCGTCGATGAGGAAAGTTTCCTTCGCCAGTAGGTATGCGAGTCTTGAATGTGTTACTTTTGACACTCCTAATACTGCCTTTATATATCTCGCTTTCACCCTTTCTAGAGAGGAAATATTCTTCATTGTTAAATGTGTCCATATGATTTCTATGCCGTATGTCAGTATTGGTAGAATTTTTGCTCTAAATAACAGCATTGCCGTCTGTAAGGTGAGGGATCTAATGTTTCTTATTTCATGCATTGCCATTATTGCCTGGGTTGTCTTTTCTGTGATATGTTTTGTGAAGCATTTTGCTCTTGTTTTTAGCGTGATGCCTAGGTATTTGAAGTCTGGTACTATTTTCAGTTTAGTTTCCCTTATGTATATCTCTTCATTTATGACGGCTCTTCCTCCGTTTCTGAAGATCATTGTGTCCGTTTTTTATATATTCCGTCTTCACTAATAGATCTAAGACCATCTCCTCCGTGGACGTCCGACATCTCTTCTTCCACTTGGAAAATAATGGAAGATTTTACTTGGCAATCTTCTTTCTTCCATTCTTTCTATATGTTCTTTCCACTGTATCTTGTTGTTAAATATCTTTTCTTTTATGGAGTAGATCTGCAGTTCTTCACGGATATCCTCGTTTCTTATCTGGTCCATTCTAGTGCAGCCTTTTACTTTTCTTAAAAATTTCATCTCGGCTGCTTGGGTTTTACTTTCTTGTTTGGTAGTGGTAATCCAAGATTCACTCCCATACAAAAGGACAGCCATTGTTTTATAAAAAAATAATTTTGTTTGTATATGGGCTTTATTATTCAATGTTCTATTTATTGTACCACAAATAGCTTGAAACTGATGTGTTTTGTGTTCAATATCTTTATCATACCCATAGCTGATGTCACATCCTAAATATTTAAAGTGGGATACTTGTTCAATAATTTCGTCTCTAATTACTATTTTTGCACGCAGAGTATTTCTTCCACAAAATGCCATTACTTTTGTTTTACTTATTGAAATTTTAAAATTATAATCGCTACATATTGCATTTAGTTTGTAAGCAGCCAATTGTAACAGATCTTCATCATGGTTACTAAGACTAAATCACCGGTGAAAAGTAAGTTATTAATACTTGAGTTATTGTTCAATCTAAGGCCATTGTCCATTATAATTTTCCATTGTTTCATAATGTCGTCGATATATATATATATATATATATATATATATATTAAAAAGAATAAAATAATAATAATTATAATAAAATAATAATAATAATAATAATAATAATAATAAACTAGATAAATCTTAAAAATCGATACCCTCTTGTTTATAATATTTTCAGGGTAGTTTGCGTTCATATCGATATTGGTGATATTTTGGTGATATTCGTATGGCATTCTTCAAGTGCTGATTCAAAAATGTCATCAAACGATATGGACGCTGCGACGCTCTGATCGATCCTCTTGGACTAGCAGTTAGCACACATTTATTAATTTCAAAACACCATCGCGCAAAAAAAATAATGTACAACGCACGTTTGTGAAGTGTTTTACAAAATCTCGGAAATTAAAAACCTCGCTATCGTTCGGTTTTGAAACATTTTCCTCGATTCTGTGAAAACCACTTCCCGACCTCGCATCGTAATATACTGCAGTAAAAAGCGGAATCGCACGGGACCATTTTTCCACATTAGACAAGATTCCGCATTATACAAAAACAAACAAAGAAAAATTAACCAATCTCAGATTATGTCTCTTTATGTACCTTGGATTAATTGTAGTTCCTCTGCCGTTGGAAAGTGAAGTATAGTATGTACGTGTGACTTCGACGGTGACAAAAGACTTAACTCTATTACCAAATTAGATAATTCATATCCAGTTCACCCCCCCCCCCCGCAATAATACTAACAAAAATTACCAAAAATTTTAAATAAAGAGGTAAAAAAATAAACATAGGGATAGGGAAGATTAACCAACTTCTCGAAAAAGACAGTCCCGTTTCGTCAGCGTTAAAACTGTCTCTTAGGCGCGTATCCTGAAATTAAAGTATGCCGTTTCGGTTTCGATTCACTAACTATACTTTCGTCCACATCCTTTGATTCCCCGCAAAATGTCATTCCACACTACATGGTGTCGTCTTTTAAAATAGACCACAACCAACCTGAAGATGCCTTGGAATCGTTATTCCCTAGGGATAAGGCAACAGCTAGACCTCGACTTTGGAGCATCGGTCCGGAAATATGAAGATTTGTTTATAGTGGACTTGTAAAACACTTCCAAACTTCGTTTATTTCTTCATTTTTTATCTTCTGTTTATTTGTTTGCTTTCTTTTTCATTTGACCATTTCCTTGCGTCCATCCATTCATTATTTTTTCTTTGTGTTTTAAAATCTCATAAACTTGGGTTTTTCCACATTTAAATTTAGTCATTATTTCGCGTACTGAGAGTTTATTTTTCATTATCTACAATCACTTTCTCTTTTTCGTTTAATGGCAATGATACATACGATTTAGACATCTTTATTCCGTGAATTCAGAGCGCTACCTGTGAAATACACGTACACAATCGATCTCAGATCTTAAACTAATTTAAGATTTAAAGTGCACCGGTTATTTGTAAGACAGATGTCACACGCCAAATATTTGTTAAACGAACCTGTAACTTACTTCGCAAAAAGAGTGTGCACTGAGGCCGAAAGAAAATTCCAGGTACAGATGGAAACTCTACTTCTCTCGGCGGCAGAATCATTACTTGCTGTTAATTCGCCTAACGGAAATTCAATGAAGTGAAAACTAGTTAATTTCTTTCTCACTATCTTTCCGCCTTATAAATATTTTTTTTCATGAAATATGTAGAAATATCCTTCCGTTTCTGCGTTGGACAAATTCAGTTTTATACAAAATAAATACTCGTAAAATTACTATTATTTTACCGGGACCAATAAATTCGTTCACATTTGACAGATTTCCGCATTATTCACGTTCCGGTTTAACCCTTAAATTCATAATGTATCCTTTTGGACACATCAGTTGGTTCAATTAATTTAATAGTTTAAATAAATCAGAAGAAAACACTTAAATGTGTCTCGAATTATACAATATACCTAATAATAACAGTTACACAAGATTCCGTTTTCACTGCGGTCCGCCACATTCAAATAACTAACAGAAGAAATTTGTTTTGCCAATTTAAGGGTTAAACAAGTTTTACTGCATTACAAATGTGGGTTTTCAGGGGCTTAACAATAACAGATCGGAAAGATAATGTAGATATACGAAAATATATAATATATTTAGGCAATTATATAGGATAGGTATGATAAGAAAAATAAATGTCTGGACGGGATTCGAACCCGGATCTATGCTTGAATTGGATTCGCCTGGTAGTGTAATGGATATCACACTGAGGTACATACTCAGAGAACCGGGTTCGAATCCCGTCCAGGCATTTATTTTTCTTTCATACCATATTAAGCTTGCATTGCTCAATGTTAAACATTTAATTATAACAATTATATAGGATTTCTCATAACAGAGACGAATGTTTTGACTTGATAACAACAGAATTCCCAAACATTCTTCACTACATACCGCTAGGACGATAGAAGTGTAAGAAGACCCAGTAAAAGATGGACAGACCAATTCTAACATGAGATGGAAACATACCTTTAGGTCTAATCCTTGATGTTGATGACCTTATTACTTTATTTCATGTATCTATAGCTCATAAAATCCGTTACCTTTTATCAATTACCGCTAACTATTGTTACGTAAGTGTATACTACCTCATCATGAAAATTATTATAAATATCAGGCATAACTCAGGAAGCAAATGATTGTGTTTTTCATAAGAGACGTACGTTACGACATAAATACATTTAATGATCTGTTCAGATTTCAGTTTGAAACTTAGAATCCAACAAATAGATGGGAATCATTAATTCATAATTCTCGCATCGAAATATACAGAAGAACTTTACATTCACATACCTTACTATTCCAAATTCTGCACACATATTTACCAACTTATTTAACACGTTTTCAAAATTTATCGGCTCATCACAATTTAGGAACAAGATCACAGGATTCTTCTTTACTTTTGATACTACAACACACGACCTGTCTATACTCTGAATCTTACACAATATCTTTGGCTAGAGCATGTTACTCACTTCCCAGTCATGTCAGGGACTGTCAATCGCTATCATTATTTAAATCCAAATTAACTGATATCTTAGTTCGACACAATGAAAACACTAACTGCATAACAACTTTATAGAGCATTCTATTAATAATCATATAGGAAGCTACTTACTTTATTTTATATCATTTTAATTTTATTATATTCTATGTTTTTGTTAGTATTAGCTAGTATTAGATTACATCATCATTGTATTTTGTTTAGTCTGTATTTTAATAATATCTTAAAATTGTAATATGTACGTAATTGTTGTAAAATTTTACTATTCGCAGGTTGAGTGGAAGAGAAGGCCTTATGGCCTTAACTCTACCAGCTAAAACAAAGTATTATTATTATTATTATTATTATTATTATTATTATTATTATTATTATTATTATTATTATTATTATTATTATTATTATGGGCTGCCGGACATTGGCATCTTTTAAAAGAAATCTAAATTTATATTTGCTCTAAACTCGACTTCATTATTATCCAGTGTAAGATATATATATTAATTGGTGTTTCCCGTATAATGTATCATATTTATATTATTATTATTATTACTATTATTATTATTATCGTATCATTATTGTTATTACCCTATGAAATGTTGTTTGTACATGACATTTACATTGCTACATTTATTGTATCTTTAACTGTTTATAATTAGTACAGTGTATATATATAATTGTCGAATATTTATTTGTATTTGTGCTGGTTGAGTGGAAGAGAGGGCCTTATGGCCTTAACTCTGCCAGAATAAATAAAGTATTATTATTATTATTATTATTATTATTATTATTATTATTGTTATTATATACTGTGTACCTACAAATCCCATGATTTCATTCAACTAATTTTAAACACTTATCATCATTGCTTTGTCATTCACCAAATTAAGTAATTATTTCTCCATCGACTGATATAATTATATTTTTGTATCTTATGCCATTATTATGAAGTAAAAATTTGAGCCCGAATTTATTATAAGATAGTATTTTCTTTTATGTGACTATCAGAATATATTTAAGTGTATAGACTTGATATAAATGATGTATCATTTTGGGGAGGTTTTGTTCCTAACTTTTTGTACTTTTCTTATTTTATAATATTGTATGTTTTTTGCTGCCTTTTTGTAATTTTTAAAATAATATATCTATCTATCTTCGGGTTTTTACAGCTGCTGCCGTCTTCCTGTGCCAAACCTCCAAAGCCTACGGTCTTGGGCATCTTCGATGCTTAGCCCTCTAGCTTGCATTACTGTCTTCATGTTTTCCTTCCATGTTAACCTTGGTCTTCCTCTTTTCTTCTTTTTGTTAGGATGCCATTCATATAGTTGCTTCGGCCATCGCTCATCTTCCATTCTTAAAACATGTCCTAACCACTTTAATTCCTTTTCCTCAATTCTTTCAATTATGCTTTCTTCTGCTTCCATTTTGTTTCTAATTTCCTTATTTGTGACACGTTCTAATAAAATAATATATATATATCATTTTAATTTAGTTCCTGTTTAACAGGAATTAGAATCAATTCTTCCAACGCACCTTTTTTAATATATGTCTTGTGGCGAATTTAATTTTATAAACAAGTATTCAAGTTCCATCTGATTACTGAAAATTTTCAATCCGGTGTCTGTCTGAAACATAATTGAATAATTAATCTTATTTGACAAACACAACATTTCATTATTGATAATAATCATAAGTAATGCCACGAGTGATTTCCAAATTATCGATAAATTCACGACTCACGAAGTGAGGAGTGAATTTATGTAGAGAATTTGGAAATCAAGAGTGGCATTTGTTAGGACTATTTAACGAATAAAATTAAGCTGTGTACTCACAAATCATTGTTTAACTACAGTTATTTTAAAATATTTACATATTTAATATAAACGGCGATGTTTGAAAACAAATCAGAAATGTGAGGTTATGTTCATTCACTGCTGCTTGATCATATTATGTATTGCCAAATAAGATCGCAATATCGCAAGAGTGCACCCAAGTGGAGAAATAATGAAATACATAAAACTATATATCATATTCAACATTACGGGTTATTCATTTTTTTTAGTAAACAACTCAGTAAAATCAAGGAATCTTTTCATCATTTGCTATATTCAATGTATTTGTTGGAGAAAAAGAATGCTTTGACTTGTTCAGAACATTAAAAAGGAGGAGCTTTCTTTATCACAAAAGCAGGAGCTGATAAAGAGAAATCGATAAAGAGCGAGGTGAAACACGACTGTCATTGGTTGTAAAACAACATTCATTGAAACGTGATTGGTCATTGAATAGCATTTGTGGCATGAGTTAAATAGTCTGAATAAACATCTTGTATTTATGAACAAAGAATGTAAACAATATTAACAAAGGAAAATCTAGTACTTTTGTTATTTTTCTTTGTACATAATTTAGCTGTTTAAAAACGTAAATGCGTTTTTTACCGCCGAATTTACATTTTTCAGCGCCATTTGCCCCCCCCCTTTCTACCTTTACAATGCCTGAACATCCTAGCAAGTATAAACATGCTATAGAATAGAAGGAAAAAAAGTTTTGAACTTTATGTAAGAGTAGCGTTTGTCAATCGAAAAGGAATGACTTAATCCATGACTACATCCATGAGGAAAGGGCAAAGGACCGCATCACAGAAATCCAGTTCCCACACTACTGTTTTTCTTGAATCCACCCTAGCTTACCCTGAGTGATTATGTGACGTGCCTAATTCAAAATAATAATAATAATAATAATAATAATAATAATAATCAGCAGCAGCAGAAACAACAACATGGATTATGCCCAATGGCCTGCTCCGATCTCATTGTAGGTCGAATTGGTCATCTATCTCTTCAATGGGCTTCCCAACGATCTTCTCCCTTTTGGCTTATAATTATATATTCTTCTTGGTATGCACTGTTCATTCATTCGTAATACATGCTGAAGGTAAGCATTTTAATAGTATTTTATTCTTTCACTGAGATTAAATATATTAAGTTCTGTTCTTATATCTTCGTTTTTCTTTTTATCGGTCCTTTGGAATCCTGCTATTGCTCTCAACATCTTCATTTCTGCAGCTTGTATTTGTTTACTATCTGCCTTTGTTAATGTCCAGGTTTCACATCCATAGATAAGACATGGAGCTGCCAATAATTCATAAAATTTTTAAATAGTTTATTTTCTAGTTTTATTCAAAAAAGTACTATTAATTGTGCCTCATAGATAATTGAATCGTTGAAGTTTACTGTGTTTATCTAAATTTCTGTCATTACTTAAATGACATCCCAAATAATTAAAATTCTGAACTTGGTCTATAATTACATTGCTTATCACTATTTTTGTTCTTATTGCACAATTTCCTTTAAAAGCTAATATTTTTGTTTTAGATGTAGATATTCTCAAATTGTATTTTAGAGAGATATTATTTAAAGTATAAAGGAATTGTTGTAAAGCATTTTCTGATGCTGTCATTATTACTTAACCGTCTGCAAAAAGTAGAGTTGTCAATACACTATTTATATTAATTGGTTCTTGCCATTCATTTATGACATGGTCCATAATAATAATAATAATAATAATAATAATAATAATAATAATAATAATAATAATAATAATAATAGCCTAATAATAATAATAATAATAATAATAATAATAATAATTCATCCATAGTAATTCTGCCCGAGGGCAGATCCTTCACTGCAATCACAGCATTTTCATACTATGCTTGCAATTTTACTAGGGAATTATAGGTGTGGTAGCTTCCCGTTGCTTTCCACACCGGTGAAGGATGATGATGATGATTGCAATATGATTTCGGGGATCGTTTGGGCCTTAAAGTTTTCTTAACATTTGTCTTACAGGTGAGGAAAAACCCCGATAAATTACTCACCCAGAAAAACTGCCCCAACCGGGGATCGAAGCCGAGCCCGCTACGTGACAAGGCAGCACGCTACCTCGAAACCACAGCCGTGGACAATAGTAATAATATTGTTTATTTATATACAGATTTTCAATGTTGACACATATTTCTATGACAAAATTGTATTTTCTCTATCCGTCCACTCCATGTATTCCAGTCCCCTTGTTCTCATTCCAGTTTTTATTTCTTGCATCCCCGACTTTCGAGGTCTTCCTTTAATTTTTCTTCCAGGTGGACATCATTCGAATGTTTCTCTGGGTAACCTTTCTTTTTGCCTTCGTAGTACTCGCCCATAACAATTTAACTTATTTAATCATTTGTTGAATACTAATGTTTCTTTTTTATCGTATGCAGTATTTTTTTTCTAATTTTTAACATCTTGCTGCTCTCCTCAAGTAATCCGTTTCCATCGACATACGTTTTTGTTCTAATTTTTTATTGAATTTCCAAACTTCAGCTCCATATGTGACAGCACTTCCCACTATTGGATTATACATTTCTAACTACATTTTCTTGGTTATTTGTCTGTTATATAGAACTCAATTTATCATAGCTGTTATTGCTCTACCTTTATTTATTCTGTTCTTAATATTACTTTCTTGATTATGATTTTTATCTACTTTTACCCCAGTTACTCAAATTCTTCACATTCTCTAATATACCCTTTCTGATCTTCTAGTATTAAATTTTCGATTTCACCTCCACATCCCATATATTTTTTTATTTGCTTTCAAACCCCAGTTATCGTATTCGTCCAATAATTTTCTGAACATAAACTCCATGTCTTCATTTTCTGGGGTAATTACTATCTGGTTATCCGCAAATAACACTGTATATATTTCATCTGTTGATCCTTTTTTAATTGTAAATGTACATGTCCCCAGAGAAGAGAAAGATGACAAGATCAAGGATGCGATCGAAGAAGAATTAGAATGCTTATTTGATAGCCTTTCACAATATCATATGAAAATTGTCTTAGGAGATTTTAATGCACAATTGGGACGGGAAGAAATATTCAATTGATAAACCAACAATGAGGTGGGAGAATTATATTAACCATGGTTTGATGGAAGCAGATTATACATGGAATAAGGCCTTAACTCTGCCAGGTAAAATAAAGCTATTATTATTATTATTAGAAAACATTAGATCAGCATAGTAATGAATGGAGACCTTATGTCCGCGTGGCCATGAACCAACGGGTCCGATAGTGCCAGTAAGTTAGCTAGATATTTAGTTACATGACAACAACATATTTTATTTTTTGGAAAATATTTCTTCCTGATAAGTAGCATTAAGTTTACATGTTATAGCCGACCTAACACCCTTGGCCAGATGTTTAAAATGTGATACAACTTTCAGTGAGGGAGTTCTTTATACAGATTACTTACTTACTTACTCACTGGCACTACCGAACCCGTAGGTTCATGGCCGCGGGACATAAGCTCTCCATACATCCCTATCCTGAGCTAAAGCTTTCCAAACATTCCCTGTATAATCTACTTCCCTCAAATCATAGTTAACGTTATTCTCCCACCTCATTCTTGGTCTCCCAACTGGGCGTTTTCCTTCTGGCTTTCCTACAAGAAGCTTGCATGCACGTCTTTCATTCCCCATACGTGCAACATGTCCTGCCCATCGCAGTCTACGAGACTTAACTGTTCTTATTATATCTGGCTTCCTATAAAGACCATGTAGTTCAATGTTGTGTAGTCTTCTCCATTCACCTGTCTGTTCATCTCTCTTTGGTCCAAAAATGTTCCTAAGTACTTTATTCTCAAATACTTGTAATCTCCTTTCCTCCCTTAAAGTAAGAGTCCATGTTTCGCACCCATATAATATAACTGGTAGAATAACAGTTGTATATATTTTCAGTTTAACGTTTTTTTGAAAGGAGTTGGGACATCAAGTGTCTCTGCAATGCATAACAGCACGCATTCCCAGAATTGAGCCTATGTTTAATTTCTTTGTGCATCTCATTCCTATTTGTGATTATTGTTCCTAGGTATTTGAATTCAGCCACTTCCTCAAAATTTCCCTCATTTGTCATCAGCTGTCCATTTCCTTAATATAATGTATTTCTATGTGTGACCATATATTTAGTTTTATTGATATTTACTTCCAGTCCTAATTTGTTAGTGTTACTCAATAGTGTGTGAGTGTTGGCCTTTAGTATCTCCTTGTTATCGGCCAATAGTACTACATCATCAGCATAAACTAACAGCTTATTAGTACCATTGAGTTGTAAGCCTTCCTGATTCTCTAAAGATTTAATGGCACGCTCTAGTACAAAATCCTTACATAAAGTAAATTACATTTGTAAACTTAGTTGTCAAGAACATCTTGTTATGGTCTTTTATAGCTATATGGTACTATTTTGTAATCTTTTCGAGTGTGTTGAAATTTGAGGTTATGTTGCGAATTAAAACAAACCTAATTTATAACCGTCGTTAAAACACTTCCTCCAACATACTGCCACTTGTGAGTGTCATTAAAGGTGATAGTAGCAGCAGATAAATGACTGCAATTGTAAAATGTCTCAAACAAGTCCGCACTCCAGACAATCTAAAAGTCAAATTTGCCATAAATCGTAACTTTGTGCCATCACAATTCGTTTTCTTACGTTTTATTTTTCTCCTTTTAGCCCTTAAATTGACAATGTATCCAATATGATACATTTGTTTAATTTATTCAATATTTTTAACAAAGCAATGATAACATGTATCAGTATTTAAGTATGCAATAATAATTTAGATATATGCGTGAATTTGTTTTCACTGCAGTTCGGCATATTTAAACGACTTGGTATAAAAAAATCTCTTAAAAATAATAAAATATTAACGGGATCCTGGAACACTTATTGTGGCACTAGTATCCCATCAACAGTCCAGTAATTTTAATGTTATACGTCAAAATTTATGGCTATATGTTTGTATCTAATAACCTTTCCAAAATATGATATGTAGCTTTAATTGTGGGAACTCTTCGTACAGATTTTTTCATAAAATAAATTACACTGCTCAAAACAATCAGAGGAACACTATGAAATATGCAAATATATTTTCATTGGATAAAGGTACAAACATGAAATTATTTAAATACATTACATCTGGTTATTTATTATTTATTTATTGCTCATGTCAGTAAAAACAAATGAATAACGCTGACAATTAACTTTTCAAATAAATCCGCTATGTAAGCAATTGAATCTTGTGCTTATTTTTTCAAAGTTAAACACTCGTTATATAGAGTTAGTATCGTGTATGGCCTCCACGACATTCGATGACACTTTGGCACCTTCGTGGCATTCTCCCAATAAGATTCTGGATTTCCTCTTGCGGGATATTCTCCCATTCCTCCTTCAGAGCATCTCCAAGTTGCTGCAGAGTTTGTGGAGCTTGATGTCGGTTCCTGACCTTCCTGTCTAGAAGATCCCACAAGTGCTCAATAGGGTTGAGGTCTGGGCTGACCGCTGGCCACTCCATTACCTCAATTTCATTCCTCCTCAGGAAATCCCTGGTGACAGTCGCAGAATGTGCCCTGGCATTATCCTGCATTAACAGAAATCCAGGGCCTACTCCAATGGCAGCAGGTACTACATGCTCTTCCAGAACGTGCTCGATATACCGGACAGCATTCAGTCGCTGGGGAACAAGTACAAGGTCCGTACGATTGTTGTACATAACTCCGGCCCACACCATTATGGAACTTCCTCCGAATCTATCAATTTCCTGTACAGCCTATGCAGAAAATCTTTCTCCTGGCCGTCCCCACACCCTCGATCGACCATCACAACGTGTAAGACAATACCTGGATTCGTCCGAGAAGAGCACAGACTCCCACTGGTCCAGGTTCCAATCTCCATGGTTTTCAGCATACGTACGTCTTGCTGCATTATGCCCATTTGTTAAACGTGGTTTTTTAACGGGCCTTTTTGGACGAATATTCTCTTTCCTTAATCTGTTCCTTATGGTTTGGTCTGAAACCCGGATTCCGGAAGCCATATGAAGGTCATTCTGCAGGTCTTTTGCAGTTTTTGTACGCTGTCGAAGAGCAGAAAGAACAACGTATCTGTCATCCTGGGGGCTTCTTTGAAATTTACGGCCCTAGCCACGTTTTCTACAATACTGACCTGTCTCTCTGTGCCTGTTGTGTAACCTGGACACCACGGAAGGAGAAACCCCAAGCTCTCTAGCCACTTGTAGCAGAGATTGACATTGTCGTAAAAGATGTAGAGCATGATACACTTCAAACTCATTTAAATGCCTCATTTTGTCAGAGACTTCAATAAACAAGGCAATAATCAACATTCGTCACTATAGCAACATCAGGAAGCTTACCAATTAGAAGTGGCCAGTGCCTTCCAAAATAAAAAATTTCTCTATATTTGTTATTTGAGGTAAAATTTCTCTGTATTTAGGCCATGGATCTTTAAAATTTGTATCCAATGATAAAATTAATAATTCAATTTACATATTGTCCAACTTTCAGCATCACAGCTTTAAAAAAACAATTACTTATTCAATTTATTACTAGTGTTCCTCTAATTGTTTTGAGGAGTGTATAATTAAAAGCTTTGTTTAAAAGAATATATCTACAATTAAGTATATTAAATAATTAAGTTTCTTCTTCTTGTAGTTTTAAAAATTTTTCTTCTCTATTTTAACATTTAAATACCATTTCTAACTTTCATATTTGTTTATTTTTTTTAAAATCTTTATTTCCATTACCTTATGAATGTTATGTATTTATTTATTTAGCAGGTTTCTCAATGTTCTGTAACATCTTCCTACGCCCAATTAATCTACTGTCATTCTCCTCCATGTCTTTCTGTCATTCCAATCTCCATCGTACAATCCTTCTTTTGCTGTCGTACTGCTCAAAACACTATCAATCCACTTTGTTTTTGGTTGTCCTCTTCTTCTACATAGCATAAATAAATCAGGTCTGATAGAATAAAGAGATCCGGAATGCCATATATCGATATTTTAAAACATGTTTATAGTGTAGAAGTTTTCTCAAAATATGCTAATAACATAATGTTGAAACACTTACAGATTACTATAGCTTCAATATATTTTAACATAGATGTGGTTTTATTTTTTAATTTCGTTTCATAAGGATTTGTTTAGGCGTACTTATAAGAGAAATCACTTCGTTTTAATACATGAACAAGTGTAGCAACAAGAGAGATGAACAGACAGGTGAATGGAGAAGACTACATAACAATGAACTACTTGGTCTTTATGGGTAGCCAGATATAATAAGAACAGTTAAGTCTCGTAGACTGAGATGGGCAGGACATGTTGCACGTATGGGGAATGAAAGACGTGCATGGAAGCTTCTTGTAGGAAAACCAGAGGGAAAACGCCCAGTTGGTACACCAAGAATGAGGTGGGAGAATAACATTAACTATGATTTGAGGGAAGTAGATTATACAGGGAATGTTTGGAAAGCATTAGCTCAGGATAGGGATGTATGGAGAGCTTATGTCGGCGCGACCATGAACCTACGGGTTCGATAGTGACAGTGAGTAAGTAAGTAAGTGTAGCAACTCTCTTGTACATTTTTAGACAGAACTTTTATTCCTATGTTACATCAAATTATGTGGAACAATACGGACGCTCTGTATATCAAAATGTGAATTGCATTTTGGGGTTTCCTAATGGGGACTCCCCACAATTAATTTGCGCACGTACCCGACGCATATACGTGCGTAAGCACGAATGTAGGGCAATGGAAAGCTTGTGCCTCAGTAGGATCGAAACCACATATATTGGGTCGAAGGCAAACCCATGTCTAACAACCTCGTCCACATGGTCATGCCACAATACGCTGCAATGATTGTGACATTGATATCTTCTGTGTTATTACGGTTACCAAGCTTGCGGTTAACAACGATAATGAATTTATCACTTTTTTATCCTTGGACTTGACTTCCTTTAAATTCTAAGTCAGGTTTTATAATAACTTACAGTATTATTGTAACTGTTTTGATTTTTTTACGTTTAGACCGGGCTATGGTTAATATTTCTTACTATAGAACTACAGTAAAACTCTGAATGACGGACACCTATGGGAAAAATAAAAATGTTCGCTATTAGCAAGTGTTGGTATTCAGAAAATAAATAAAATTAGTCATCATCATCATCATCTGCATTCATGGATTAGGTCTGTTGACCCGTTCCGACTTCAGCCCATCTCTTTCTAGGTCTGCCCACATCTCGGGTGCCTTTAGGTTTGTATTTTGTTATTTGTTTTGGATATCTATCTTCATTCATTCTGTCTATGTGTTGCTTCCATTTTTGTCTATATGTATTCTATGTTATCAGTTATTGCAAATATTTCAAGTTCCTGTCTTATTTCTGTGTTCTTGATTCTGGTTTCCTTAGTGTACCCTTTCACAGATCTGAAAAATTTCATTTCTGCCGCCGTTATCCTACTTAGATCTTGTTTTTTATGTATCCAGGCTTCTGATCCATAGAGCAGTACCGGTATTGCCAACATTTTATAAACTAATCAATTGGGTCTCTCTTGTTGTTTTGTTATTTAGTGATCGTTGTATCGTACCACATATTCCCTGGAATTTTGATCCCCCCCCCTTTATTTTATTAGTTATATCATTATCATAATTAAATTACAGGTCACATCCTAGATAATTGAGACGGTTCACCTGTTCTTTCAGGATTTTGTTTCCTATTACTATTTTCGATGTAGATTTGAAAATTACTCTTATTTTGTTGGAGTGTGTAAAATTACTGAAACATTTTTCTCTTTGAGTATAGTAGAACAGTATTAGTGTGTAGGCTTACAGTGGTTAAATACCATATGTCAAAACAAATTAATACAGTAATTTACACTACTGTACTTTATACGTTAGGGTTAAATGTCTCAATTCTGGAAGAGTGGCTTGAAAACTATCCTGTATTTTTTTCTGAACAAAGTAATTTAGAATTATCTCCTCAATGTTAGTTTATGCTGATGATGTAGTACTACTGGCCGATAGCGAGGAGATACTGAAGGCCAACACGCACACACTATTGAGTAACACTAAGAAATTAGGACTGGAAGTAAATATCAATAAAACTAAATATGTGGTCACATGTAGAAATTCATTATATAATGGAAATGGACAACTAATGACAAATGAGGAAAATTTTGAGGCAGTTGGCTGAATTCAAATACCTGGGAACAATGATCACACATAGGAATGAGATGCACAAAGAAATTAAACATAGGCTCAATTCTGGAAATGCGTGTTATTATGCATTGCAGAGACTCTTGATGTCCCAACTCCTTTCAAAAAACGTTAAACTGAAAATATATAAAACTATTATTCTACCAGTTATATTATATGGGTGCGAAACATGGACTCTTACTTTAAAGGAGGAAAGGAGATTACGAGTATTTGAGAATAAAGTTCTTAGGAACATTTTTGGACCAAAGAGAGATGAACAGACAGGTGAATGGAGAAGACTACATAACAATGAACTACATGGTCTTTATAGGAAGCCAGATATAATAAGAACAGTTAAGTCTCGTAGACTGCGATGGACTGGACATGTTGCACGTATGGGGAAAAAAACGTGCATGGAAACGTCTTGTAGGAAAGCCAGAAGGAAAACGCCCAGATGGTAGACGAAGAATGAGGTTGTAGAACAACATTAACTATGATTTGAGGGAAGTAGTTTGTACAGGGAATGATTGGAAAGCATTGGCTCAGGATAGGGATGTATGGAGAGCTTATGTCCGCGCGGCCATGAACCTACGGGTTCGGAAGTGCCAGTGAGTAAGTAAGTATGTGTGTTTCAAACCGCAGACATTAAACAGGCCTCCTTATCATTTTTCATTAAAGAAGTACTGTTTCAATTCTTTGCCTTTTCAAACACATTGCTTATCTCTACCTTTCCATCGTTTGCGTTTTTAGACATTTCAACAAGACGTAACTTTATCCTTTGGAGACACAAACAGTATTCACGTTAACATTGCTGCTCGCGACACTCAAGTTAAAACATATGCTACAATAACGTTGAAAATACGCGATAATGTTCCTTGTTGCAAATGATTATATGTACAGTATTAGACGTCTCTCTATCCGTAATTCGGAAGTTTTAATTGCCGTTCGGGGATACGTTTGAGTGTCCAAGTCTGTTATTAAGATCTCATTTTGAGGAGATTTCCCCATAAGAACCAATGTCTTTTCGCTGGGGATTTTTTAAATGTCCGTTATTGAGAAGTGTCCGTTAAGGGAAGTTTGAGTTACCTCGAATTCTCTCTTTTTAACTCGTAAGATCATTAGCGTCGTAGTACAAATCTGAGCTGAAAGGACTCAGATAACTCTTATTTCAGGCTCGAAGTTCTGTTACGTGCCGTAAATCCAGGACAAGCTGTCCACTGCTATACTCCCTTCTGAAAGAAGCCAGACAGAGTAAGTTAATTGGATATCGATAAAATATTCATAATCAGCAAACATTATATAAATTATCCTCTCTCTCTCTCTCTCTCTCTCTCTCTCTCTCTCTCTCTCTCTATTAGTAAAATCTATTCTTTTTTAGGCACTTTTAACTTTTATAAGATTCATGATGTGTTCCGTTGAGGTTTATCCAAAATTAATATAAAATTATAGAATATTCACCTGAAAGGTCCGTCTCCTCAACTTAATTATAATTTAATCAATTGAGTTGGTGTTTACTTGATGAAAATCCATATTTATTAATTAAATAAAAATAAAATGTAGTTTTATTTGATTTTCATATTTATTATATAATTCAGTGACAGCTGTTTCGGTAGACTGTACCTTCTTCAGACATGTTAAATTATGAATTGTGTTCCAACTGATCTAAGCAACAATACAACAATATTTATTTAAATTTTTAAATTTAACAAAGGGGATTCATTCAAATCAAGTTGAGAATTTAACAGCTTTTTACTACTTTTTTACTACAGGCTGTCGACAGCCTGATAAACGAAAACGAACCCAATACATGCAACCCCCTCTACCAGATCTTCAGTGAAACACCAGTTTTGAATCCTGCCGATGATGGGACAAGTCCCGAAAGTGCTACAGTTAAATGATAATTAAGTTGAGGAGACAGACCTTTCAGGTGAATATTCTATAATTTTATATTAGGCACTTTTAGTTGCCTCACGCCTATCGAACCATACAGGGATTCGACCTCTCAATCATACCTACTTACACAAGAACATGAAGGGCACCACGGATTAAGAATAAATTATTCAAATAATATAAGTTCATGTACTATAATTTTATTTAATTGTCCAGTAATATAATAGATACAAAATTATTTCACGGTTAGAAATACTGTTTAGTTGTGTGAAATGAAAAAAACAAATTAATTATCATCATCTGATCATGGATATCACTTTAATTTCATTCTTTATTTCGTTTTAATTGTTCAAACAAAGTTTTTCAAAACAAAATGAGCAGTTCTCAACTTTTTTTCATGTTATACGATTCATATAACTTGTATGTAAATATAATTATAATGATTATGCAATTTGTATATTTGTGCTGAGTAAAAATGAAAGCCTGATTACGAAAACTCTGCCAGAATAATAATAATAATAATAATAATAATATTATTATTAATATTATTATTATTATTATTATTATTATTATTGTTATTATTATTATCATTATTATTATTAAAGCCTACGATAACATTCCTACATCAAAATTATGGAAAGTCTTAAAACTAAAAAAAATAAATCCAACACTGATTCAAGCAATTCAAAAACTATATTCAGAATCATATGTGCAAGTAAAAATGGGAAAGTACTTGTCTTAAGGTTTTCAAACAAATAAAGGATTACGACAGGGATGCTGTATATCTCCACCATTATATAAGATTTATGCTGAAAAGCTATTGAAGAATGGAAAAAAGAAATGTAAGCCGATGGGAATACCACTAGATGATAATTCAACAATATATACACTCCAGTTTGCAGATGACCAATTGATATTGGCTCAAGAATTTGACGATATAGCATACCTCGCTAGAAAATTAATACAAGAATATAGTTTATGGGCTTTAAAGATCAGTATGGATAAATCTAGATATATGACAATAGGGAATCTTCCTCAAGATTTAATACTAGAAGAAAATTTAGGGACAATTAAACACACTGAAGAATATAAGTATTTGGGAATTAAAATTACTAAAGATGGAAAACAAGAAACAGAGATAAGAAACAGGATCAATATAGGAAAGTATGCTATATCTGCCCTAAATGGAATAGTATGGGACAAACATATCTTCAAAGAAACAAAAAAAAAATATTTTTAATACAATAATCAGAAGCATTATTACCTATGGAGCTGATGTGTGGGCTTTAAATGCACAAATGAAAAAAAAAAATGCTCGCCACTGAAATGAACTACTGGAGACGTGCTGCAAAAATATCCAGGAAGGATAAAATCAGGAATTCATAAATAAAAGAAAAAATTCAGGTACAATATTCAATATTAGATTTTATAAAGAAGAAACAATTAAATTGGTATGGACACATTAGAAGAATGGAAGAAGGAAGACTACCTAAGATAATCATGGATTGGGAACCACTTACTTACTTACTCACTGGCACTATCGAACCCGTAGGTTCATGGCCGCACGGACATAAGCTCTCCATACATCCCTATCCTGAGCTAATGCTTTCCAATCATTCCCTGTATAATCCACCTCCCCTAAATCATAGTTAATGTTATTGTCCCACCTCATTCTTGGTCTACCAACTGGGCGTTTTCCCTCTGGCTTTCCTACAAGAAGCTTCCATGCAAGTCTTTCATTCCCCATACGTGCAACATGTCCTGCCCATCCGCAGTCTACGAGACTTAATTGTTCTTATTATATCTGGCTTCCTATAAAGACCATGTAGTTCATTGTTATGTAGTCTTCTCCATTCACCTGTCTGTTCATCTCTCTTTGGTCCAAAAATTTTCCTAAGTACTTTATTCTCAAATACTTGTAATCTCCTTTCCTCCCTTAAAGTAAGAGTCCATGTTTCGCACCCATATAATATAACTGGTAGAATAATAGTTTTATATATTTTCAGTTTAACGTTTTTTGAAAGGAGTTGGGACATCAAGAGTCTCTGCAATGCATAATAGCACGCATTTCCAGAATTGAGCCTATGTTTAATTTCTTTGTGCATCTCATTCCTATTTGTGATCATTGTTCCAAGGTATTTGAATTCAACCACTTCCTCAAAATTTCCCTCATTTGTCATTAGCTGTCCATTTCCATTATATAATGAATTTCTACGTGTGACCATATATTTAGTTTTATTGATATTTACTTCCAAATCCTAATTTCTTAGTGTTACTCAATAGTGTGTGCGTGTTGGCCTTTAGTATCTCCTCGCTATCGGCCAGTAGTACTACATCATCAGCATAAACTAACAGCTTATTAATACCATTCAGTTGTAAGCCTTCCTCATTCTCTAAAGACTTAATGGCATGCTCTAGTACAAAATTAAATAGTAGAGGAGATAGTGCATCTCCTTGCTTCAACCCATTCTGGATTTCAAAAGTGTCCGAAAACTGTTTGCCTACACGCACCCTACTCTTTGTGCCATTTAGACACATTCGTATAAGTCTAACTAACTTTTTAGGAATTCCGAACTCCAGCAGGATACTATATAACTTCTCCCTCTTAATTGAATCATATGCTTTTTGAAGTCTACATACAGTTGATGTACAGTACCATTATATTCCCATTTCTTTTCTAAAATCTGTCTTATACTAAAAATCTGATCTGTTGTAGACCTGTTTCTTCTAAATGCACATTGATGATCTCCTAGAATGTCATCAATATAGGGAGAAAGTCTGCTGACTAATATATTTGTTAGAATTTTGTACGAAGTTGAAAGTAATGAGATGCCCCTGTAGTTGTTGCAATCAGTTTTATCTCCTTTCTTATAAATTGGTACGATAATTGACTCCTTCCATTCATCTGGAAGAGCTTCTTTTTCCCAAATCATTGCTAAGCAACCAGCGTACCTTGTCCATCAATTTTTCTCCCCCTGATTTTATCAGTTCTGCTGGGATCTCATCTGAACCTAATGCTTTATACATCTTCAATTTTTCAATCGCCACTTCAACCTCTAATGCACTTGGCTCTGCGACTAGCATTTCTGCTGTCTGTAAATTATCCTCCTCAATGTCCTGTTCTGTATGTACATTTAATAGCTGATTAAAGTAACTTTTCCATCTATTTAATGGAAAAGTTACTTCAATCAGCTATTAAATGTAACAACAGGGAAGGAAAAAGAAGGGTAGACCAACTATTACCTGGATTCAGGGAATCAATGAAGCTAAGAGGGAATGGGAAATAGAAGAAGATATATGGATGAACAGACAGGAATGGAAAAATGTGTTGAAACAAATGTTTAGTTAACTGTGAACATGGGTATCGGAAAAATGTATATTCATTGTAAAAGCCGGAATAATAAAAATATATTATTATTATTATTATTATTATTATTATTATTATGGACTAGTGGTTATGCTCCTTGCCTCTGGTCCCGAGGGTCGCGGGTTCAAACCCGGCCGGGGTCGATGGATTTTTTATGATGGAAAAATCCAAGGAGCAATTCCTCCGGGAGGAACTTTAAGCCGTGGGTCCCGAGTCCGAAAATTTTCAGGCTCGTAAAAGATCCTTAAGCCTGAATAATATGGCAAATTTACCGACTTTTCCCGTCTTAGTACTACCTTGGTTTCCTACATGTCAGTATGAGGCGGAACGCTAACCACGGGCCACTCCAATGACATCTATACGAAAAGAAGTGTAACTAAATTAATATGGTTCAATTTCTTCCCTGTAGGGGGAGAGTGCCTAAATCTCGTTGAGGGAAACAAGGGCTTAGAAGATTATTATTATTATTATTATTATTATTATTATTATTATTATTCTTTAATTTCTGTGGATGTACCTCGGTATCAAATCTCACTTGTTCTTTACTTTAAATATTTGTTACCGTTTTTGTATGATCAAGATGTAGAGAGGGAAGAATAATTATAAAAATCAGGTGACAGATATGCACAGTCGTGTGGTTTCACAGATGGGATGAGATGAAGAGGTGAGAACGGTCGGATGTTTAGATAAAATAGTTGTGTCATCTTTCCTATCATATTTTTATAAATTGAACAGTTTTAAGTAATATGAGAGGCGCGATTAATGAATCTAAATTTGCGAGAGATAAATATTACAATATAGGTTCAAAAAATTTCACTTTTAATTAATATATGTATCTCTCTCACTCACTCTCTCTAAAATATATATATATATATATATATATATATATATATATATATATATTAACATCTGTCTTTGTTGTAGGTCTACTCACTTGTGCGTGTCTCATGCTTCTCCAACAACATAGGTCTATCATACCTATGGGTATTGGTGCAAAATGATAACAATAGACCAGGCCTGTTAATAAGTGCTCACTAAATATCCCTACGTCGGAGAGGCTAACAAGATAAGACACTGCTATTCACTTATCAGTTGTGTTTTTTCATTGGGAGTGCACCCCCATATGCTGGTAAGGAAGGCCACATTGTCACACCTAGTAAGTACTTATAAAAGCCCAGTAATATAATAGACTAATTCCGATTGAAGGTCTTTCCACTTTTCAGCGGTTGCCCTTTTACCAGCCGGCTGCTGGCCCTTCACATCCACATGTGCCAATCACAGAGATAGATGATCAACAGGCAGTGTAGGGGTGACATGTGGTTAGCATGTCGAGTCCCCTAGCCGTTATAGCTGGTTCCTCAACCTGGACCCGCTACGTATTGTAGCTACCCAATTGCCCTCACGATGCTGGGTGGGCACCGGTCCCATACTGGCCGAAATACCATGAGAATATTTCTTCCCCCATGGAAACTCGAACCAGCGCAAGTCCCGTAGCTCTGCGCCAAGGCTTCCTACCTTAACCGCTCGGCTACGGCGCGGGACTAATAGACTAATAATAATGAATAAAAATATAAGTTAAATGATCTTCTTAGCTTCTTTGTAAGCGAATCTTGAATACTTTAATAAAGTTATATCAATTATTTTGAATCTCCGATTAAAACGAACATTACCATATACACAAATGTTAATTTGAGTGATGCTATTATTTACTTAGTTCATCAGTTGTTTTGTGTCTGGAAATAAGATTTTGTAGACTATTGTGGCAAGCTTAGTTTTACAGCTCTATTGGCGGGAAAGGGAAGAGAAGAGAATACTTTGAAGAAGAGGGTAGAATTAATCTGTCTTTGGAGCTGGAGTTGACATAAAATACTTCTCTTGTAATTGCTTGACTCGTGGTTCATTTCATAAAGATCAAAAGCAGTCTTCAAATAATGTTTCTAGCAAAATGAATTGCTTTATTCTGTCAAATAGGTTTCTTAATCATTGTCATCCAGACATTATTTTTAAGGAGTTGATAAGTAATACATTACTTACTTACTTACCTACTTGCTCACTGGCACTATCGAACCCGTAGGTTCATGGCCTCGCGGACATAAGCTCTCCATACATCCCTATCCTGAGCTAATGCTTTTCAATCATTCCCTGTATAATCTACTTCCCTCAAATAGTTAATGTTATTCTCCCACCTCATTCTTGGTCTACCTATTGGACGTTTTCCCTCTGGCTTTCCTACAAGAAGCTTCCATGCAAGTCTTTCATGCCCCATACGTGCAACATGTCCTGCCCATCACAGTCTACCAGACTTAACTCTTCTTATTATATCTGGCTTCGTATAAAGACCATGTAGTTCATTGTTATGTAGTCTTCTCCATTCATCTGTCTGTTCATCTTTCTTTGGTCCAAAAATTTTCCTAAGTACTTTATTCTCAAATACTTGTAATTTCCTTTCCTCCCTTAAAGTAAGAGTCCATGTTTCGCACCCATATAATATAACTGGTAGAATAATAGTTTTATATATTTTCAGTTTAACGTTTTTTGAAAGGAGTTGGGACATAAAGAGTCTCTGCAATTCATAATAGCACGCATTTCCAGAATTGAGCCTATGTTTAATTTCTTTGTGCACCTCATTCCTATTTGTGATTATTGTTCCTAGGTATTTGAATTCAGCCACTTCCTCAAATTTTCCCTCATTTGTCATTAGCTGTCCATTTCCATTATATAATGAATTTCTACGTGTGACCATATATTTAGTTTTATTGATATTTACTTCCAGTCTTAATTTCTTAGTGTTATTCAATAGTGTGTGCGTGTTGTCCTTTAGTATCTCCTCGCTATCGGCCAATAATACTACATCATCAAAGTAATACATTAACCTATTTAAAAACTTCTATGATATTTAGATAAACGCCAAAACGTTTTGTATAGTTTTGCTTATAGTAACGCCTACGTGTTTAACGTGTTTATTGCGTACTTATTGGATTAAATTTGTAATCAATTATGAAGAGATGATCATTATCCAATTAAAATTTAAATCGTACGTTTCCATTGACAAGTGAAAGCCTTCATAAAATCCCGGTCAGCTCGCATGTCCCGAAATCATCAGCTACATCATCACTCCAGGGATTAGGCAATTGCCCGTTCCGACTTCATAATGCATCAGCCAAACGTCTTCTAGGTCTTCCAACATCACGTCTTCCTCTTGCTTCATAATTTCTTGCTAACACTGGATATCTCTCCTTACTCATTCCATCCATGTGATCAATCCATTTCTGTCTGTAATTCGTGACTTTATACAATAAAGGCTGTACTTTCAATTCTTCTCTTATATCCTCATTTCTTATTCTATCAAGTCTTGTACATCCTTTTACTTTTCTTAGGAACCTCATCTCCGCCGTCTGTATTCTATCCTTCTGTATTTTCACTGGAGCCCAAGTTTCACATACATACAATATTGTGGGAACCGCCATAACATTATACAATTTTATCTTGGTTTCTTTTCTAATTTTATTTTTCGATGTCCCCAAAATTTGAACCTTAATCTTTCGAACACTAGATCCAAATGTTAACGCCTAAACTAATTTACTCAATAATTTTGTCAATAGAATCTGTGATCTCGAGGTAGCGTGCTTCCTTGTCACGCAGGGGGCCCGGGTTCGATCCCCAGTCGGACAAGTTCCCTAGGTGAGAATTGTTCGGGGTTTGTCCTTACCTGTAAGACGAATGTCAAGGAACTGTTAAGCCCAAACGGTCCCCGAACATCATATGATCTTCATAATCATCATTAATATTTATCTTGTTACGTTTAGGATTAAGGACTCTCTTGGAGCACCATTTTCATCATCATCGCCCTTCATATCATCGGGCTAGTGTAACCTCGCCTTCCAGGCGCCCCAAACTCAGAAGTGGGTTACGATTACGCCAATGTTAGGAGAGAACACCATAAATTATGCAATTGTAACCTGGGATATAGAATTAAAATTAGCTTTATTGATTACTTTTTAACAATCAAATTAACATTGTAATGAAAGGGAATTAATACCTTCATACCTGAAAAGGGCTGCAGGATACACACTACTAGATCACAAAAAAATGAAGACATCTTAGAAGAATTACACATGGAATCTTTAGAAAACAAAAATTCTGATCTTAAGTCAAGATGGATGCAACATGTTCATCGAATGGAAGATCACAGAATACCCAAACAAAAGTTAAGATATCAACCTGCAGGAAGAAGAAGACCAGGACGTCCACTCAAAAGACTTTTGGATGGTGTTTCTCTTGAGGCCGAAACAGGTCAACAAATGGCCTAAATTCGTGAATGTACTATGATGATGATAACTGAAAATTCCCTGTAAATTTTTTGTTATCTTACGATGGAACAGTCAACAATTACATGCCGAAACCTACCTTTAAATTTGTTCCTATAAAGCTTTGTTATATACCAAGGCTTTTTCAAAAAGTTTGAATTTTATTTTACAACAAGGCATTAAAATCCAGCGCCAAATTCCTCTTTTAAACTATGAGGAAGTAATACAATTCCAGAATTGTTAGAATGTATAACTCTCACTACCTACCGTCCGCGCCGCGTCCCGCCGCAAACCATTCCGCTCTTACTCGAGTAGGGAGTCCATCTGCTTCATACAGTGGTTTGCAATTCCTAGATTCTAGCTTCGAATTATGTGTCTTTCAGTTAAAGAACGACAGATTTTTTTAGACACGGCCTTAATATATCAAAACGCTTCTCTCGGATAGATTTCAAGGTAGTTTTGACATTGAATGGTTAACAGTTCCTTTGTGAGAAAATTCCAATCGTGTAGAAAGTTAACGATTAAAGAAATCCCAGTCAAGTTGGATGATAACTGATGAAATCAAATTCAGGTTGGGGTATTATGATTGAAATAATACCATTCAGGTTGATACATAATGTATGATGAAGTCCTAGTAAGGTTGAAACTTAAATAGAACAATCCCGAGTTAAATTATGAGAATATCGGTGTGAGGCAAGTATTTGACGACTCAAGAAATCAAAAGAGGGCTTCTTCTTCTTCCTTCCAAGTATTAGGCCAAGGCCTATTACGATCCTATAGAAAATTTTCCCTCCAGCGTTTCATAGGACGGCCCAGTGATCTTCGTCCTCTTGGTATATAATTATAAACAGCTTTGGGGATCCGATTTGAACTCATTCTTTCAAGATGGTGTTTCCAATTTAGTTGGTACTGTTTAATATATTCCAAAATTGGCGTAGTCTTCAATTCTTTAAAGATATCGGTGTTCCGTTTTCCGATCCCATCTGGTGTAACCCGCTGTTCTGCGCATGAATCTCATTTCACAAGCGTTATTCTGCTTTCATGTTGTTTTTTTAGTGTCCATGCTTTACTACCATAGGTCAACACTGGTCTAGCCAAAGTGTTATATAAACGTAATCTGGTGTTTTTTGTACAAGGGATGGTTTCATAACTGGATTAATAATTCCTAAACTTTTATTATAACTAGTAACTTTTTCAGGGATATCCTTATCATCCCAGATAGAGAGATAATATCCAAGATATTTAAATTGATTAGATCTCTCTAAAATTTTATTCTGGAGACAGATTTTACTTTGTATGGGGTCCTTCCCATGAAATGCCATAATTTTAGTTTTGTTAATTGATATTTCCATATTAAATTTGGCACCTATTTTTTGTAAATTATAAATTCATCGTTGCAAATCATTTTCGGAAAGTGCCAGAAGAGCTAAATCGTCTGCAAAAAGAATAGCATCGAGTTTGAGGTTCCTATTGATGGGGCTTATTCTCGAATAATTCAGTTTTATAATTTCTAGAACAGTTTTCAATTAGCAGAATGACGGATTGTACAGAGTTGAATGTAGCAAAGAATTAAAAGAAATAAGCTGTGTGAAAAGTAAACAAGTATCTGCATTTTTTAAGGAGAAACAGGCAAGGAAGGGCAGAATAATGATTTCCTATTCCAATAAGGAATGAATAATTCAGGATATCATTACAAATGTCATTTCAAGTTTAATGTATGTGCGACACTATGCTGTGGCGAAAGCGTGTTGACCTTAGATAGGTCGCTGCGGCAAACTTTATGGATATCATTTTGTATTTTGTATTATCTTTTGTATTGTGTGTTAGTGGCACTTTATTACACTAAAAGTAAGGTACATACAATGCTGTTTACAAATATGGATCGCACAGGCAGCAAACCGTATGTGCTGTTGACACTCCGTGTCAATAAAATGCTCTAATATATAGTACTAATGTCCATCGCTGTGGTCTCGTGGTAGCGTGCTGTTTTGTCAAGCAGCGGGCCCGGGTTCGATCCCCGGTCGGGGCAGTTTTTCTAGGTGAGATTTTTATCGGGGATTTTCCTCACCTGTAAGACAAACATAGGCTCAATTCTGGAAATGCATGCTATTATACATTGAAGAGACTCTTGATGTTCCAACTCCTTTCAAAAAACGTTAAGCTGAAAATATATAAAACTATTATTCTACCAGTTATATTATACGGGTGCGAATCATGGACTCACACTTTAAGGGAGGAAAGGAAATTACGAGTATTTGAGGATAAAGTTCTTAGGAAAATTTTTGGACCAAAGAGAAATGAACAGACAGGTGAATGGAGAAGACTACATAACAATGAACTACAGGAAAGCCAGCGGGAAAACGCCCAGTTGGTAGACCAAGAATGAGGTGGGAGAACAACATTAACTATGATTTGAGGGAAGTAGATTATGCAGGGAATGATTGGAAAGCATTAGCTCAGGATAGGGATGTATGGAGAGCTTATGTCCTCGCGGCCATGAACCTACGGGTTCGATAGTGCCAGTGAGTGTGTGTGTGTGTGTGTGTGTGTGTGTGTGCGTGTGTGTGTGTGTGTGTGTAAGCCAAATATCAGCAAAACTTTAAGGCCCAAATATTCTCCAAAATCATATGGCCATCATCATCATCCTTATCATTATCAACATCATCATCATCATACTTAACAGGTGTGGAAATCAACGGGAAAGTTACCTACAATTCCCTACTAAAGCTGCAAGCATAGCATGACAAATGCTATAATTGCAGTGAAGGACCTGCCTTGGGGCAGAATTACTGTGGAGGGATAGTAATAATATAATATAGATTAAAAACACAAAGATAACACAATAATATTATACATTAATTAGGTTACGTAAAGGTATTATATATTTATGTTATTACATTTTGCTTACATATTTATTTATTTATTTTCAAATGAGTGTTGTTCTTAAAAGTCTTCTTCGTGTAAGTCTAACTAACTTTCTATGAATTCCCAACTCCACTTCTCCCTCTTAATTGGATAGTATGCCTTTTTGAATTCTACGTATAGTTGATGTACAGTACCATTATATTCCCATTCATTTTCTAAGATCTGTCTAATACTAAAAATCGGATCTGTTGTAGACCTGTTTCTTCTAAATCCATATTGATGAACTTCTAGAATGTCATCAATATAAGGAGTAAGTTTGCTTACTAATATATTTGTTAGAATTTTGTACAAAGTTGAAAGTAATGAGATGCCCCTACACTTGTTGCAATCAGTTTTATCTCCTTTCTTCAAAATTGGTACGATAATCGATTCTTTCCATTCATCTGGAAGAGTTTCTTTATCCCAAATCAAATTAAGCAAACCAGAGTATATCTAGTCCGTCAATTTTTCTCCCCCTGATTTTATCAGTTGTGCTGGGACCTCATCCGAACCTGATGCTTTATACATCTTCAATTTTTCTATCGCCATTTCAACCTCTAATGCACTTGGTTATGCGACTAGCATTTCTACTATCTGTAAATTATCGTCTTCAATATCCTGTAAAATTACTGATTGAAGTAACTTTTCCATCTATTTAATATACTCTAGGAATTTGCAGTTATATCCCAAATTTAATCCTAATTATGCTTGTTCTAGCCTGAAACTCTTTCTTCTCTATTCTAATTCCTTGATATAATTATGTAATATTCCTATTTTTGCCATTCATTTCACTATATAGAGTGTTTTTTAATATTTTCAAATTCACTGATTGAACAAATTATGTATTTTTTGTACTTCAGAATAACTGTATTTTGAATTCATCCACTGGCCTCCTGCTTGCTGTACTTACTTACTTACTTACTCACTGGCACTATCGAACCCGTAGGTTCATGGCCGTGCGGACATAAGCTCTCCATACATCCCTATCCTGTGCTAATGCTTTCCAGTCATTCCCTGTATAATCTACTTCCCTCAAATCATAGTTAATGTTGTTCTCCCATCTCATTCTTGGTCTACCAACTGGGCGTTTTCCTTCTGGCTTTCCTACAAGAAGTTTCCATGCATGTCTTTCATTCCCCATACGTGCAACATGTCCTGCCCATCTCAGTCTACGAGACTTAACTCTTCTTATTATATCTGGCATCCTATAAAGACCATGTAGTTCATTGTTAGGTAGTCTTCTCCATTCACCTGTCTGTTCATCTCTCTTTGGTCCAAAAATTTTCCTAAGAACTTTATTCTCAAATACTCGTAATCTCCTTTCCTTCCTTAAAGTAAGAGTCCATGTTTCGCACCCATATAATATAACTGGTAGAATAATAGTTTTATATATTCTCAGCTTAACGTTTTTTGAAAGGAGTTGGGACATCAAAAGTCTCTGCAATGCATAATAGCATGCATTTCCAGAATTGAGCCTATGTTTAATTTCTTTGTGCATCTCATTCCTATTTGTGATTATTTTTCCTAGGTATTTGAATTCAGCCACTTCCTCAAAATTTCCCTCATTTGTCATTAGCTGTCCATTTCCATTATATACTGAATTTCTACGTGTGACCATATATTTAGTTTTACTGATATCGTCTTCCAGTCCTAATTTCTTAGTGTTACACAATAGTGTGTGCGTGTTGGCCTGCTTGCTGTACACATTTTTAAATGTATTTATTTATTTATTTATTTAATTTGCTACATGCATACATTACATGTTTTAAAGTCAGGTCATCATTCGTGTAGGAGATATCGGACTAGTATTTCGAAACGGAACATTTGCGATATTATTCATACATAGCCTGTCAGATGTTGTCCTGTCTTTCCGTTGGATAATATTGCAAACATTGGCGAGCATTCTAACATGATACTCTTAATATCTGGTGGCACCACTTATTTCGTCATTTACTGATAGTTTCTGTAATTATACTTGTTTTCAATTCTTCTCTAATTTTCACTTCTTTTTTGATCGTATAATGTGTAACCTGCTCAGGGTCTCAGAAGAGTCATTTCTCGAATGAATGTTGTTCTTATTTTCCTCGTACTTGGGAGTCATGGATTAAATTACCTCCTGAGTATGAACTCACAACAGGGATCAGAGACAAAAAAGTCATCCCTTATGTCAATCATATTCGCCTTTACCCTCAGGGGTCCTCACCTAGGGGATATGTGGATGGCGACCACAAGGTGTCCAAGCCGAGCAAAACATTTCTTCCACTTACTTGTGTTTTGCACTCTTTAAACTTTACTTCTAACCTCTCTTGGTTAACTTTTGTTTTTCGACCCCGATGCTATAAGGGCATCCAAGGGCTAGGGAGTCATTCCTTTCTTCCATTTCTTCTTTCCTTTATTTTCTTTTCTTTATTTTCTTTTCTTCTTCAGAAAAGCCTGACCAGAGGCTATAAGATGGCAGCCCCATCACTGGTTTTGCCTTCCTTTGGCCAGCAACCAATCGCAGGGACTATTATTATGCTTTCAAGTCTTATATGAGAATTTCCCAGAAATGTTCTATAGGATCGTAACAGGCCTTGGCCTAATACTTGGAAGGAAGAAGTAGAGAATAAGAAATCTGGAGTTCGACTAACCTGTCACGTCTATTTTATACGTTTTTCCTCAGTCGTCCGTGAAATGCTATATTAAAATACTTTAAATATCAAAAACAATTTCATAATCAACATAATATCATTAAAATTAACAGAATCAAGAACACAGAAATAAGACAGGAACTTAAAATATTTGCAATAACTGATAAAATGGATACATATAGACAAAAATGGAAGCAACACATAGACAGAATGAATGAAGATAGATATCCAAAACAAATAATAAAATACAAACCTAAAGGCACCCGAGATGTGAGCAGACCTAGAAAGAGATGGGCTGAAGTCGGAACGGGTCAACAGACCTAATCCATGAATGCAGATGATGATGATGATCATTAAAATTAAATAATATTTTGAAGAAAACAAATTGAAAAACATATCTTATTGCAATACAAAAATTCTAAAATTACCTTCAACTGTCTAAAATTGATTAATCTTGTTTGTACTACGTTTATATAACTGAGGTCTCTTGGTAAAGTAAATTATACTCTTTCCTCGCGTTGCGACATATTTCCAGATAGCGGCAAGAGATATTTCTATATTGAAAATAAGTGTTTGTCTCAACTTTGCTTATGCCGCATTTCGATAAATGACTTACTCTAACCCGACATGAGTATAATAATAATAATAATAATAATAATAATAATAATAATAATAATAATAATAATAATAATAATAATAATAATAATAATAATAATAATAATAATAATAATAATAATACTTTATTTATTCTGGCAGAGTTAAGGCCATAAGGCCCTCTCTTCCACTCAACCAGTACAAATACAAATAAATATTCGACAAATATAGATATACACTATACTAATTATAAACAGTTAAAGATACAATAAATGTAACAATGCAAATGTCATGTACAAACAACATTTTATAGGGTAATAACAATAATGATACGATAATAATAATAATAATAATAATAATAATAATAATAATAATAATATAAATATCATACATTATACGGGAAACACCAATTAATATATATATCTTACACTGGATAATAATGAAGTCGAGTTTAGAGCAAATATAAATTTAGATTTCTTTTAAAAGATGCCAATGTCCGACAGCCCCTTATTTCTTGTGGTAGGGAATTCCAGTTGCGAGAAGTGGAGATGGTATATGACATGGAGTGATGTGATGTCCTATGTTGCGGTATATTAAGTAAGAGACTATGTTGTGATCTTGTGTTTAAGTTATGGTTTGAGGATAGATTACTGGAAACGGGATGATAAATAATTGGGAATCGAGGTATGCAGGATCTTAAATAGGAGAATTAGACAGTGCGATTTTCTTCTCTCTTTTAGATGTAGCCATGACAATTCGTGGAATAATGGAGAAATGTGATCGTATTTTCGAACATTAAATATGAATCTGATACACATATTATGGACACGCTGCAGTTTGTCCGACAATCCGTCACTTATGTCAGTTAGTAGAACGTCACAGTAGTCAAAATGCGGCATCACTAAAGTTTGGATTAAAATTCTTTTAAGAGTTGTAGGAAGAAAATGTTTAAGTCGCTTTAGGGAACGCATTATGGAGAAGATCCTTTTAGATGTTTGTTTTACTTGCTCATGCCATTTTAAATTAGAATCTAAGTAAAATCCCAAGTTTTTAACGACGTCGGTATAAGGAATTTGTTCATTATCTAATATGACAGCCGGCATATTGCCATTGTTTATGAGGTGTAATAGCCTTGGATGTCCGATAATTATTGCTTGCGTTTTGTTTACATTTAGTTTCAGCCCATATTGTCTGGACCATAAAGATATATGCCTGAGGTCAGTATCACATTCGACCAAAGACTGTAACGAGTTCAGAATGTTTGTGCACGTTACATGTGCATAACTCCACAATTTAAAATAATGATTAGGCTCCGATTGGAAGACAAGCGAAAAATATATTATCTCTGCTTCTTATACAACACTTTTTCCACCTCATCACACTTTTATACTTCCACCATTTACTATCTTCCCACCATAACTTGAACACAAGTTCCAGAGAAAATTTAACTCTAGCTGTTTCACTACAGCAAACACCTCACTGTTGTTTATCCTTCCTTGTTTCAGCCACCTGACTGCAGTTCCCAATATCAAGTACTGTCCGACAGAAAAAAATAAACAAATTAGAAGAATAAACAAATCAATTCGTTAGACAATATTATGTATAACCGTGTTCAAAGTATACTTTTATTATCTTAATATATAAAAATTACGTGTCACGTTGTTTGTCCGCGATGGAATCCTAAACTACTGAACCGATTTTAATACAATTTTGCACACTGTGTGCTGTTTGATCCAACTTGAGACCTACGGTTGTTTATAACTAAATTTATAGTCGCATTATTTTTATTGTAAATTATTTGTTTATTATTTAACAAAGAGTTATAATTATCTGTGAGTTCCATACGATTCTAACAGATGACGGTGTAAGGTAATTGGTTTATTATTTAATCGGGTGGCTGTGCTTCTTGTTGCAACCGCGAATTTCAATTGAATTACAAATATTGATTATTTCATAATTTAAGTGTGTTCAGTGTTTATCTTATTTTCAATATATTGACAATAATATTAATTTCGTGTGTAAGTATTAGTTTTAAGTAATCTGGCTGAACGACAGCAACTTAATTAAATCTAACTGGACCGAGAAGGGACATTGAACAATATGGCGAATCAGTTCTAGAGACCATGAATGATAAGATATCAAGTGAATTTCCACAAATTAGTATAGGCCTACGTGACAAATCTTACATTTAAGAAGAATGTCAATTTAAAACATATTTAGGTCATAAGGAACGGAATAACAGAACTGTAAGTAAGTCTGTTAGTTATAATAATACGCCTAATACTACAGAAACAATATCCATGCCTCAATTAAATGAAAAACAATATGACTATAATATATCAGAAGATGATATTACTATACAGAGACTTCTTGATGATGATGAGAATCCAAACTGCCAACAAGTTTGTAGAAAAAAAACGAAAGTATAATGAAATCAGCAAGCCTCCTCAAAATATTCCATCAATAAATGTATATAATCCTTATGATACACTTATAGATGATACTGAGAATGCAGACAACATAAATTCATCTCAATGAACAAGACCATACGGAAAAATTAATGTAAAAATAGTTAAAGGCGATACGAAGTTCGCCGGCCCATCTAGTTCTATTATATTTTATACTTTCTTTACCGTACCAATTACGTAATCAAATTATATGTTATTATTATTATTACTATTATTACTATTTTAATATTTTTCGTTCTTTCCTTGTCAATTATATAACTATATATAAATTGAAGTGTGGCACATGTGACAATGTCTATATAGGACAAACTGGTAGACCTTTTATCTCTCGGATAAAGGAACACATGAGAGCATATAACAGAAATTTAGAAAATTCAAACTATGCTAACCACCTATTCCAATTTAATCATTGTTTCGATCCAAATTTTGAAATTTTACATATTTGTGATAAGGGTAAGAAGTTAGATCTTTTGGAGGCTGTAGAAATTAATAAGTTTAAAAGTAGTAAAAAACTGTTAAATTCTCAACTTGATTTGAATGAATCCCCTTTGTTAAATTTAAAAATTTAAATAAATATTGTTGTATTGTTGCTTAGATCAGTTGGAACACAATTCATAATTTGTTAACATGTCTGAAGAAGGTACAGTGTACCGAAACAGCTGTCACTGAATTATATAATAAATATGAAAATCAAATAAAACTACGTTTTACTTTTATTTAATTAATATATATTGATGTATTATTAATTAAGTTGTAGATAATTTAAAATGCTATTATATGTATAACCTAACCCTGCTGAAGTGGAAGAGAAGACCATAACTGGTCTTTACTCCATAGGTAATATATATATATATATATATATATATATATATATATATATTAAATGTTTGTAATGATCAATATGACAGGAGTAGATGAAATTTAACAAAATTGATGACATGAGTAGTCTATGGAGAAGTTCAATAAATACTATTTAGGAAGGACAAATTGACAAACTCTGAGAAAAACTTGCCCAGTCACCGATTCGCTTACCACGAGCATTGCGGGTCGAATTTATAAACGCATTAGACCGTAAAAGACGTTCTCTGCAGAGAAAGTTTTATCCTAATACGATTTTGCTTACTCAGAAATCTATTCATGCGATAATAATTCGTAAGCTACCTGACAAGTTAACTTAAGATCATAGCTTAAGATAGAAACTTATCGTGAGAATCCCGAAGGGAACCGATGGTAACCGATGTAGTTTGAAACCTTGCCGCTTTTTCCAAGATGTCGGACCTTGAAGACTTCGATCATGTTTTCGGTATACGCGGAAAATAGGAATTTGATAGAGTCTACCAAAGAATTCAACTGGAAGAACAGGAGAATCGGCGTAATATTGCGCGACGCAGACGTCGTTGTATACGGTATTATTTGCGGGACGCAAGCGTAAATGCGTTCCTCTATAGCAGACGAAAATAACGGAAGTGGTTTTATCGCTGAGAATTCTGGGTAATTTCTTCCCAATATTACGAAAACGATTACTTTCATGCATGACCAGTTATGGGTAGATAATTCGATCTTTGCACTTGCTCACGATGAGTCAGCTCACCAGTGATTGGAAGTAATTTGAGTAGAGACTAATGGATTTGCATACGGCCCTACATGGAGTGTTCCTGGTGAAGTGACAGGGTTAATATCGGAAACTGTGTTGATTGATATCTGAATTTTGAATCCTAGCATGTTTATTTATTTTGATTATTTGTTAATATAAACACTGACAGATAAATTATAATTTAATTTATAGGTTTAACACTTTAACGTATAATTTGATATGCAAATGACATTTGTCCGTGATGGGAATTACTGTCTCTATTACATTAATATTTAAGAGCTTCACGAGGATAATAGTATTTTTTGTAACCGTGTTTGTTACGCCAGAATAAACATACCATTGCAGTTTCACAATGTTATCTGAAAAGTGAATTGCTTTTACTTCATTAATTCGTTTCCACTGTTATACATAATTACAAAATGTATCATCCGATAATTTCATGAATTCTGAATTAACAAAGTGGCTATCTGACTGTCATTATCCTAATTTGTTTACTCCAAACCATTTTTATATAGCCTAAGAGCCGAACCTAAATTGATCATCCCTCATCGAGTATCCTAATACTTACTTACTCACTGGCTTTATCGAACCCGTAGGTTCATGGCCGCGCCCTATCATGAGCCAATGCTTTCCAATCATTCCCTGTATAATCTACTTCCCTCAAGTCATAGTTAATGTTATTCTCTCACCTCATTCTTGGTCTACCAACTGGGCGTCTTCCCTTTGGCTTTCCTACAAGTAGCCTCCATGCAAGTCTTTCATTCCCCATACGTGCAAAATGTCCTGCCCATCGCAGCCATCTATTTAATATACTCCTGGAATCTGCAATCATCTCCCCATTTTAATTCCGAATTATGTTTGTTCTAGCCTGATACCCTTTCTTCTCTATACTAATTCCCTGATATAATTCTCTAATGTTCCTATTTTTTGCATTCATTTCAAGATCATTAATCTTCTCTCTCAAATATTCCCTCTTTTACTCTTTAGTAACTTGGTGGTATCCCGTCTAATACTACCCAATTGCTCTAAATTTTCCTCATTTGGCTCGTGTAACCATTTCATTAAAATCTCCTAAGACAATTTTCATATGATATCGTGAAAGGTTATCAAATAAGCATTCTAATTCTTCATAGAACTCATCCTTGATCTTGTCATCTTTATCTTCTGTGGGGGCATGTACATTTACAATTATAAAATCATGTCGTTTACCCTTTAGAATTATGTATGATATCCTATCACTAACAAACTTAATATCTCGGATAGCGGATAAGATCCTCCTTCTGACTAAAAACCCCGTTCCAAATGCAGGTCTTCCTGCACCCCCGTAGTATAATGCAAAGCTTCCTGATTCCTGACTACCTTCTCCTGGCCATCTAACTTCCTGTAAAGCGACTATATCCAAGGACGATTTATCTAATTCCCGCGTTAATATCTCTAGTGCCCCGCTATTGTATAAATTCCTAACATTCCATGTTCCTAGGTACATGTACCTGTGTTTGAGCCTTTGGCATGGGTTCCCTGAAGTAGTCCCCGCCCGGAGATCCGAACGAGTATCCTAATAAAATAAATAATTTATTCAAAATAATGTACGATTAAACAAAACTTGCTAGGGACGCAATTCCATGTCTCTGCGCAGCTATTATTAATTAAATATTAATTATTTTTTATAATTATTCTTATTTAGTTTCTAAAAAATGTATCACCAATCAGGAGTACAAGATGTAAATAAAATGCCAAAATGAGGTTGCTTACCTTTTTCCAAGCAATAATGAAAGGTTGTCAGGTACAAATAGGTAAGCGTGTATTAGCAATTTACTCGCACCGAGTTTCCTCATATAATTATATATAAATATGTAGATAATAATATTACAAACAGATGGTATGGAGTTGCCTTAGCAAAAGTAAGCAAGTCATAGAAAACTCCTGGCGCGACAGGCCTAGAGGACCCTTAGCCTACCAGCCGGCTGCTGGCCTCACATCCACATGTGTCAATCACAGAGGTAGATGATTATCAGCCAGTGTTGGGGTGACATGTGGTCAGCATGTCGAGTCCCCCAGCCGTTATAGCTGGTTTCCTCAACCTGGAGCCGCTACTTATTGTAGCTACCCAAATGCCTCACGATGCTGGGTGGGTACCGGTCTCATACTGGCCGAAATACCATGAGAAAATTTCTTCCCCCATGGGGACTCGAACCAGCGCAAGTCCCGTAGCTCCGCGCCAAGGCTTCCTGCCTTAACGACTCGGCTACGGCGCGGGACACCAAGCAAGTCATAGGGTTGCCGTGATTTCAGGTTTCAAGAATTGAATAAGAGAAATAACTAAAATATATTAATCAATAGCATTATAATATAACAAAATAGCAGTGATAATGAAAAACAACTTTTTAAAAATCAATTCCATCCATAGTAATTCTGCCCGAGGGCAGGCCTTTCACTGCAATCATAACATTTTCATGCATTGCTTTGCAGCTTTAATAGGGAATTATAAGCGTGGTAGCTTCCCATTGCTTTCCACACCGGTGAAGGATGATGATGATAAGAATGATGGCCGGATGATTTTCGGGGACAGTTGGGCCCTAAGCTTCCTGAGATTACTCCTACAGATGAGGAAAAACCCAAAAAACAAAACGTCATCCAGGAGCCTGTCCCGACCGGGAATCGAACCCGGGCCCGCTGTGTGACAAGGCAGCACGCTACCTCGAGACCACAGCGGTGGACATAAAAAACATTTAATAAGTTATTCTAATAAAAAAGTCCAATTTAATGCACAATTTAAAATTCAGAGAGTTTAAATAATATAATAATAATAATAATAATAATAATAATAATAATAATAATAATAATAATAATCATCATCATCCGGTATCATGGCAACTGCCGCCGTCTTCCGGAAACCAAACGCCATTCCTCTCTATCCATCCATTTATCTTCCTCTATTCCTCTGATACTCATAGCTGCTTGTACCCCTTCTATCCAAGTTTTCTTTGGTCTTCCTCCTTTCCACTGGGATCCATTCTATAACAATTTTTGGCGTGGATTTGCCAGTCTCCCATCGGACGCCTCCCCAGGTGGCGGATATGGGAATGCTCACCAGATATGGCGGGTATTGGGGAAATAAAATACCCAGGGCGGACCAAAACTAGCGCTGCTGCCTTGCTGTAAGATACTGAACTATCAAAGGCTAGAGGAAGAAAACCTTGAACAAAAATTACCCGTCCCCCAGGTTGGGGGTTGATGCATCGGGCCAGCTCCTCGTTCATCATAAAAAGAAAAAATGCTAAAAGACCAAACATAAAAAAACAATAATAATAATAATAATAATAATAATAATAATAGTTAATGATACCATAATAGTTGTTGAGAAAATGATTGATCAAGAGTAGAAACATTGAAATCAAATTCTGAGGGATCGTCATTATCATCGTTCTTGCCTGTAATTTATAAAATATCATCAACTTTTAAGGGTGTTGGGTTCCCGAGGAATCCTATAGGTTTTAAATAACCGTCCATGTACCATCCGCAACATCCAGGTCATAGTATTACACAGGAATGATCAGTAGAATTGAGGCACATAGAATTTACATGTATTGTGCGTAATTTTTTAATGATTTCCAGGATGATGTAATCATATTTGAATTGAAGCATTGCACTTTTATAGATTGTTCGTTATCGTTCTTGACTGAATAATTCGTTTGGAAAATATGAAGTCCCACAAGGTGCCCAAGCTGAGCAAAACATTTCTTCCACTTACTTGTGTTTTGCACTCTTTTAACTTTACTATCTAACCTCTCTTGGTTAACTCTTGTTTTTTTCGACCCTGATGCTATTAGGGCATCCGAGGGCTAGGGAGTCTTTCCTTTCTTCCATTACTTCTTTCCTTTATTTTCTTTTCTTCTCCAGAAAAGCCTGACCAGAGGATATAAGATGGCAGCCCCATCACTGGTCTTGCCTTCCTTTGGCCAGCAACCAATGGAAGGGACTATTATTATGCTCTCAAGTCTTATACGAGAATTTCCCGGAAGTAGGAGGGAAAATTGTCTATAGGATCGTAACAGGCCTTGGCCTAATACTTGGAAGGAAGAAGAAGAAATATGAAGTCTTGCATCATTCTCACTTGTGCACTGCATTATGCCACACATAAGAGCTGTAAACCCTTGAACAACCTCAATTTTGTCGTCGATGAAAATGTCGGCAACATTCGTTAATAACACAAAATCTCGTTTGTTTTTAAATTGAAGAGGTCTGATTTTTTCTTAATTATAGGAAGCACCGGTGTAATCGCAGTTATTATTCTGCATATATCACATAGGTTTGTATGATAAGTGTTTCTCCATCACATCACGCTCTCCGACTCAATTCTTGGAACTTAAAATCACGGCAACCCTAAGATTTGCGTACTTTTGCTAAGGCAACTCTATCCATCGTGTTTGTAATGTTATCTACACTTTATATATATATATATATATATATATATGAGGAAACTCGATGAGAGTAAATTACTTAAACACGCTTACCAATTTGCACCTGACAAACCTTTCATTATTGTTTAGAAAAAGTTAGGTAACCTCATTTGGTATTTTATTTAGATATTTCATTCTTGATTAATGATGTTTTGTTTAGAAACGACACAACAATAATTATCAAAAAATAATTAAATGAACAGACGGGTGAATGGAGAAGACTTCATAACAATGAACTACATGGTCTTTATAGGAAGCCAGATATAATAGGAACAGTTAAGTCTCGTAGACTGCGATGGGCAGGACATGTTGCACATATGGGGAATGAAAATACTTGCATGGAAGGTTCTTGTAGGAAAGCCAGAGTGAAAACGCCCAGCTGGTAGACCAAGATTGAGGTGGGAGAATAACATTAACTATGATTTGAGGGAAGTAGATTATACAGGGAATGATTGGAAAGCATTAGCTCAGGATAGGGATATATGGAGAGCTTGTGTCCGTGCGGCCATGAATCTACGGGTTCGATAGTGCCAGTGAGTAAGTAAGTAACATTTAATTAAATTTAATTAAATATAGCTGTGCAACCCTAGCACGTTTTGTTTCATTATACGTTATTTTATATAAAATATTAATTTTATTACGAAATTCGATGAGAGATGGTCGATTTAGGTTCGGCTCTTAGACCAATAGTGCATCATTTGTAGCCTAGATAATTCCTCGAATCATTTTTTTTTCCTTTTAGCGGATCTTACACTGTTGACCATTAAATTGTCAATACTAAATACTTAATTGGCACGCCGTAGCGTAGTGGTAAAGGCACTGCGCTACAAGCCGGAAAGTCGAGGGTTCAAGTCACCGTGGGGTCAGGATTTTTAAACTGACCAAATCCTTCTGGCGGCACTATGGTCCTGGGGTCGACTCAGCCTCTAACGGAAATGAGTACCAGACGCTTGTTCTGCCGTCACGCAGGGCTGACAACCCGGCTGACATCAAGTGCCGATTGTCCAGAAAAAGTGGGAATACTAAAAAAAATACCTAATTACGATTTTTTTTAAATATGTAGGTCTATTGTAAAACAATTAATGTATAACCAAAAATATTATTGTTGTATGTTATCTTGTGAGTTGGAACGAATGTATGTCTGTTGTACGAATTCGCTTATACAGAGTGTAATGAATTATACCGCACAAATTTAACTACAAATAGAGGGGTATTATAGACTCATTTTGAGATAATGAACTAATGATATACGAATAAAAATGTCCAAGTTATGATTCAATGTGTAAAATTGTTGGCACGCCAGTGATTATTTCAAATTTTAAAAAAATCATATGATGCAGAGACTGTAACTTGCAACAAGTATGCGCATTTGGCTCAGTGGTTATAGCTATCTTACTGCCTACGCAAATGTAAGATTGATGCATCACGTACGAAACTACCTACAGTATGTGTACATCCCCCCCTTTCTTCCTTTATTATGTACGTACAGTAAATTAGTTACCTACGTAGATTTACTTTCGGTTTGTTTGTTTATTATTTTACAGAATACGGCATTCGAATATCGGCATAGTACATGAGTTACTAAACTATCTACCTACGTGTTTTACGATAAAATAATAATGAATAAGGTCATAATTATTATTATAAAGATTATTTATCTTGTAAATTATTTTTGAAACAATAAATTAATTAATATACTAGCTCCAAATTCTTCGAGAAAATTTTTATCAACATTACAGTAAAACTTCAAAATAAAAAAAAAATAAAATATTTTAAGTCAAATTTTAACATACTTAAATCATTAACCAATTATAAATAGGCAATTGTTTCAAAGGTTGTAATAATAATGCACATATTGTAGAGTACCAGTAGGTTTCGCAAATAAAATGTGTAATTGTACTGTAAAGTATTTATGTACTTAGATAATGGTGGTGCAATGATCACAATAGTAATAACATGAAGAGTATAGTGTATGTACACATGATATAGATAATGTTATTTTTGAAATAAAAAGCAATACATTTGAGTAAACAACCACAAAAAGGTAAGCACCTGCAGACTTATTAGAAGTAATTGTTCAAATTGGCCACCCACATTCTCACAACACAGACGACATCGGCGACTAAAGGATGCTCGTACCCCGTTCAAGATATCAGGTGTCTCGTGGATTACATCCCATGCTGCGATTATGCATGCATCTAACAGTTCATCCATATCAATAAGGGTCGCATACACCAATGTTTTAAGGTGTGTCCACAAAAATAATCAAGTGGACAGAGATGTGGACAGCGAGGTGGCTACACCTACACATGAACTACCTCCTCCTATATCCAACGGCCAGGATACACTTCAACAAAATGATTTGGAACATTCCGGCAGATTTAAAGAGGAACCTCTTCTAGCAATCTAGGTAGGACGTGCTCTAAAAATGTCTTATAAATGACACAATTTAATCTCTTGGGAAAAAGGTAGGGCCTACCGATTGATGATTAACTGGTTAAAATGCTGAAGATGAAATATTGTTTTTGAAAGGCCTCCATATTAGAACTACTTAATGAAGTTTAATAATTTAGTTGCGGACGACTGATCTACCGGGTACCAATTTTATAATTCATATCTTATTACATAACCTCAAAGTTGCTTTTATTTGAATTTTAAAAGTGTTCAAAGTTCAGCATAACTGTAAAGATGTTCCATGATGTTTTCATGTATTGCGACTGGTACTGAAATAATTTCTAATCAGATTTTAATGAAATAACCAATATGGGAACAGATATTTTGCGCATGCCTATACTGAACAAATTTCAGTGTCAATATATTACAGTACATACGCAGGATAAGAAAGAAAGAAAAAAAAAGAGGAAGAAGGAAAGAAAAAAATGGCCTGCCGTGATTTAAACCATCAGCGTTCGAACTCAAATCCATCGCTTCAACCATTAAGCCACACGTTAACTACACATATTCTGCGTGTTTCTCTCTGAACTACGGCTCTCGTTGTACCGATACTACTTTAACCTGTGCAGTGGCGTGCAATCATCTGCTAGGTTCAAAATTTTAAGAAATTTGGTAACCCAAAATTTCATAAACGTTGTTGATGAATTATTAGCAATCAGGATCTGGGAATTATTCAAGCACAATTTTCTCTCCTACTTTGCTCTCCTATCTGTATTAATTGTCGATTACTTTCATTCCCTATAACTAGCCCGTTTTCCCTCGTAGACCATTGGTTCTCAATTTCAAATTACTTTTATAATACCCCTCTACAAGCAGTTAAATTTGTGCGGTATAATTAATTTACACTCTGTACATATCCAGCCTTATATATCATCATCATTATCATCACCATCATCAACAACTTCACGGATTAGGTCTTTGCCTGTTCCAATCTCACATCTCTTTAGTCCAGGACTTTCTTGGTCTTCCTATCGACCTGCGTCCTCCAGAATTATACCTCAGTGCCATCTTTGGTATCCTATTTATTCTCTGTCATATTTGCAGATGTACTATCCAGTTGTTCCTGTGTTCTTCTATTTGTTGAAGAAGTGGTTGTACTTTTAGTTCCTCTCTAATATTCTCATTTCTAATATGTTCTTCTCTTGTACAACCTTTCAGAGCATGTCACGTATGAATCTCATTTCCGCTGCCTGAATTTTACTTTTTTCGTTTTTTTTCAGGGGCCAGGCCTCACTTCCATACATCACCACTGGTAGTGTCATCGTTGAGTAAAATCTGAGCTGCGTTTCCTTTCTTACTGAGTTCCTCACTGTTCGTCTGATTGTTCCTTACATATGTTACAATTTCTGCATCCTCTTATTTAAATCTTCTTCTTCATGAGTTATATAGCAGCCCAAATACTGGAAGTAAGAAACCTGTTCCAACACTTTATCATCTATTGCTATGTTTGTTCTTATTGTGTACTTTCCATGGAACGTCATTACACTTTAGTTTTTGATTTTGAAATGATCATATTACATTTCTTACATATATTAATTTAACTGATAGACTGCTTTTTGTGTAAGATATAAAAATAAATGTTTGTTTGTATGTTCGTATTTTATGCGTCGCCATACCGTTCAACCGATAGTGATGGGGTTTTTGCAAAATGTTCAGGAGTTTCCCTAGAACGTTTTTGGTAATGCTCAACCACTTCAGCCCTAAAAGTCACGCTTTGTAGTGAAGAATATTATTTCGGAACTTTTTTGGGCGCTTAAATGGCTTATGCTGTCTAAACCGTATCATATGTACCAACTTAACCCTTAAATTAGCAAAACACCAATTTCTTCTGTTAGTTATTTGAATGTGGCGGACCGCAGTGAAAACGCAAACTTGTGTAACTTTTATTGATAGGAGTATTGTATAATTAGACACACATTTAAGTGGTTTATTTTTGTTCGTTTTCTTCTGATTTATTTAAAATATTAAATTAATTAAACCAACTGATGTATCCAAAAAGATACATTACGAATTTAAGGGTTAATGTACACAGAATAGAATATCTCAAAAGAATCTACAAAAACGTCCGCGAAGCGTATGTCTATCTGTAACGGATAACTCATAAAATAATTTTTATCTTTCAGCTCATTTATGTCAAGATTACCGGTTAAGCGTGGCAGTGCACGTCGGGTAATTCTTTTACGGATAACTCTCAGTAACCATTTTTTGTATTTACGCTCATTTATGCCTAGAAGATCGGGATAAGTAGATTACGAGGCAACGCCGGGTAATCAGTACGGAGTATCTAAAAATAATTACGATATATTTTCGTAATTATGTTTATTGTTAATTATTCAACTAAACATAGAAACACATTTCAATTATTTAGGTATATCAGTACAAACCGAGTTTTATCTAGTAATATATATATATATATATATATATATATATATATATATAGTAATTTTTTTTATTTTGATTTATTTATTTAGCCTGGTGGAGTTAAGGCCATGTGGCCTTCTATCCACTCACTGTCCGAGGGCAGGTCTATCACTGCAACCATAGCATTTTCATGCTATGCTTTGCAGCTTTACTAGGGAATTGTAGATGTGGTAGCTTCCCGTTGCTTTCCACACCGGTGAAGGATGATGATGATGATGATGATGGTCATATGATATCGGGGACCGTTTGGGCCTTAAAGTTTTCCTGACATAAGTCTTAGAGGTGAGGAAAAACCCCGATAAAAACCTCACCCAGAAAAACTGCCCCGACCGGGGATCGAACCCTGGCCCGCTGCGTGACAAGGTAGCACTCTACCTCGAGACCACAGCGGTGGACTTATATATATTCACATTTACTTAGTTTAACTCTATCCCTGTATTTTTACGTGCCCCATCTCACATGACCATACAGAAAATGCCAGATGAGGATTTGAAATTCTGGATCGCGTAGATACTTTTTTCTTCTTCTTCTTCTCCTTCTTCTTCTTCCTTTACAGGATTAGGTCAATGCGACCTGTTCCGATCTCAAGTCCATCGTTTCCTTGGCCGTCCTAAAGATCTTTTTCCTTGTGGTTTGTAGTTTTCAACCACAAAAGGATGTGTAAGGTATTCTCGAATATCAGTTCAATTTCAGTGTCATGTCCGAGACAACATGAATATTTAAGACAAGTAACACTATTTACTCGTAGTAAAGTAAAGTGATCGCACAACAGGCCTCAGGAGGCCCTTGGGGTAGTAGGAGGTTAAGGCTCACACTTTTTCTAGACAATCGGCACTTTGTCAGCCGTGTTGTCAGCCCTGCGTGACGGCCGCCTTTACCCCCAGAACAGGCGTCTGGTACTCATTTCCGTTAGAGGCTGAGTCGACCCCAGGGCCATAGTGCCGCCAGAGGGTATTTACTCGTAGTTTCATACTAAACAAAGCGAATTCGATATGGATGATTATGATGTTCGGTAACCATTCCGACCTTAATGTTTCACTGCTATTTTTCTTACAAGGGAACTGTTAACAATCGCATGTAGAAACCTAACTTCAATTATTTTACCAGAGAAGCTTTGTGTTATACAAAGGTCGTGCCCAAATTTTAAAAAAATCTGCCGTTTTTAATTGCAAGCCACAGGTTCGAAGCCAGAATCCAGCAATGTCATTTCACTTTACGGAACAGATGTACTCCATGCATGAGTAAGAGCGGAGTGGATTGAGTGGCCGCGACGTAGACGACAGGTAGTGAGAATTTTCCAATCTACCGAGTCACGAGTAGTACAACTTCCGTACAGACTAAATGAGAGATTTGAAGCTGGATTTTTGTGCTTAAGATTGAAAACAGCAGATTTTTTGGACACGGCCTTTAGTACATCACAACGCTTCTCTGGGAGAAATTTCAACTAAGGTTTCGGCTAGCAATGGTTGACAGTTCCTTTGTTAGAGGTGAGGGAAAACCCCGAAAACCTCACCAAGGAGACTTGTCTCGACTGGGAATCGAAAGCGTGCCTATTGTTTTTATGTAAAGACGTATCCCTAGACTACAGCGGTGGATTATATATTTTATTAAAATATTAAGTAAATTGAATAGATTTATCTTACAATGTACATTGCCAATTTATGGATTAATGAAAATTACAAACTAAACTCAATATCCTGGATCACTTATGTGCAGGGACCAGAAATTCTGAACCATACGTTAGACCAGACATGTCATAGTTCTGAGCTCCACGTTCCATACAGAGCGCGATACTAACTTTGGAGCATGCATTCTACTTCCTACTACTCCGGCGTGACATGTATGAAAGACTACCATTGTAATGAATGCTTATAACAGGAGGAATCGAAATATAAAACAACGCATAAACAGGAGTAAAGCATTTAAAATTAATAGTATTAATTAAATACTGGCCGATAGCGAGGAGATACTGAAGGCCAACACGCACACACTATTGAGTAACACTAAGAAATTAGGACTGGAAGTAAATATCAGTAAAACTAAATATATGGTCACACGTAGAAATTCAGTATATAATGGAAATGGACAGCTAATGACAAATGAGGGAAATTTTGAGGAATTGGCTGAATTCAAATACCTAGGAACAATAATCACAAATAGGAATGAGATGCACAAAGAAATTAAACATAGGCTCAATTCTGGAAATGCATGCTATTATGCATTGCAGAGACTTTTGATGTCCCAACTCCTTTCAAAAAGCGTTAAGCTGAAAATATATAAAACTATTGTTTCTACCCGTTATATTGTATGGGTGTGAAATGTGATGTGAAACATGGACTCTTACTTTAAGGGAGGGAAAGGAGATTACAAGTATTTGAGAAGAAAGTTCTTAGGAAAAATGTTGGGACCAAAGCGAGGATGAACAGACAGGTGAATGGAGATAGACGACATAAACAATGCACTACATGGTCTTTATAGGAAGCCAGATATAATAAGAACAGTTAAGTCTCGTAGACTGCGATGGGCAGGACATGTTGCACGTATGGGGAATGAAAGACTTGAATGGAAGCTTCTTGTAGGAAAGCCAGAGGGAAAACGTCCAATAGGTAGACCAAGAATGAGGTGGGAGAATAACATTAACTATTTGAGGGAAGTAGATTATACAGGGAATGATTCGAAAGCATTAGCTCAGGATAGGGATGTATGGAGAGCTTATGTTCGCGCGGCCATGAACCTACGGGTTCGATAGTGCCAGTGAGTAAGTAATTAATTTGAAGTATTAAATAATACCTCAAAGATTTCAATCTGTAATATTTAATATTTGCCTGAAAAAAAATAATATTTCTTGGTACAGGAAAATAAAAAAAACAGTGGGTATATTTATTGTTCCTACTGTAGGAAAATAAATCACCTCTTTTCAGGGTGCTACTACCGGGGTGTTCTTACTTGACACTTGACTTTTTTATGTTATTATATTTTTTATATAAGACTTTCCTCATTAGAGAATTTCTGCAAGGACAAAGTGATACAGACAATTTTCGAAATTGATAAAATACATTTAAAAATTTCAAATTGTAATTGAAGTATATTCCATGAAGTAGAAATTTTCTAAACATAGGTTTTAAAAATTGAAATTGATCCTCTAATAGTAGCGATGACAATTTTAGAAAGGTACACACTCTCCAAATCTAAGAAATTCTAAAATTTAGCTAAGAATCTTGGTTAGTACTTCTTGCCCCGATCATCAATCCTCTGACAGTTATACTATCTAAAGTAATTTATCATAAGTAATGTCACGAGTGATTTCAAAATTATCGATAAATTCACGACTCATGAAGTGAGGAGTGAATTTATCTAGAGAATTTGGAAATCAAGAGTGGCATTTGTTAGGACTATTTAACGAATAAAATTAAGCTGTTTACTCACAAATCATTATTTAACTATAGTTATTTTAAAATATTTATATATTTAATGTAAATAGCGATGTTTGAAAACAAATGAGAAGCGATAGGTACGCTTCATCTGCTTCTTTTGTTTATCACTGCAACCAGATCATACTATTTATTGCCAAAGGAACGCAATATTGTAAGAATGCTCTCTAGTGGAGAAAAAAATGAAACACATCAAACTGTATATTAATTCATTTCTGATGTCGTATGATGTAAATATGACAATTATATTTTTCTGGATTGTTACCAGGGAAAAAATACATTTAAGAAATTGCAAACAGTGGTTTCTTTTTTTGGTGGTATAATCAATTGCTACAAATGTTTTTATATTAACTCCCGCATGAGGCATGTTAGTTATATAGTATCCTGCTGGAGTTCGGAATTCCTTAAGTGCTTGTTAGACTTATACGAATGAGACTTTTGATGTCCCAACTCCTTTCAAGAAACGTTAAACTGAAAATATATGAAACTATTATTCTACCAGTTATATTATATGGGTGCGTAACAAGGACTCTTACTTTAAGGGAGGAAAGGAGATTACGAGTATTTGAGAATAAAGTTCTAATGAAAATTTTTGGACCAAAGAGAGATGAACAGACAGGTGAATGGAGAAGACTACATAATGATGAACTACATGGTTTTTATAGGAAGCCAGATATAATAAGAACAGTTAAGTCTCGTAGACTGCGATGGACAGGACATGTTGCACGTATGGGGAATGAAAGACGTGCATGGAAGCTTCTTGTAGGAAAGCCAGAGGGAAAACGCCCAGTTGGTAGACAAAGAATGAGGTGGGAGAACAACATTAACTATGATTTGAGGGAAGTAGATTATACAGGGAATGATTGGAAAGCATTAGCTCAGGATAGGGATGTGTGGAGAGCTTATTTCCGCGCGGCCATGAACCTATGGGTTCGATAGTGCCAGTGAGTAAGTGAGTATGAGGCATGTTTTGACATTATGCACTATATATGCAATCTTGTAGCCGTATTTCTCGCAGGCTCAGTCACTGCAAAATAATGGTCAGACCTGTTCAGCATATTAAAAAGGAGGAGCCTTCTTTAATATGGTAATTGTAACAGTGATAAATATTTCGTGAAACGCGGCTCTGATTGGTTGTAAAACAGAAATTTTTGAAACGTGATTGGCCATTGAGTCCCATTTGGGGCATGAGTTAAATAGTCATTGTAATAGTTGGTTCATATAAGGCTTTCTTTTCAGAATCAACTTCCTCAGGTTGGCTACTATGAGTCTCAAAAATGAATTGTAGGATCTAATATCATATCAATTTTAAAAGATGGTCTAAATGCAATACTATTTATTCGTCTATTACTCCCATTTACTAATTTAATATTAAAAATATACAATTTACTACCTGATAAACCAGTCGTCCTCATCTAAAATAAAGTTCTGTTTGAAAACTTCGACAAGTAGTTAAAACAATGTTCCATGTTCTGCATTTCAACTGGTATTATCACCTCACTATGATGGTTGTCCGTTTATATAAAAAGCGGGTGACGCGAAAATGCTTGACAATGATTAACATTCAGAATATTATAGTGGCGGTAGTTGGCATCTCTGTATTTAATTATATGTAATACCTGCGGAGAAACAAAGTGAACCGCTGGACAACCATCATAGTGAGGCTACAATACTAATATTGTTGTATAAGTTGTACAACGGGTACAGGTCTGCGGGCGTGTTCTTGTTGAGCAAGTCTTTATTCTCAGCTTCTTTTAAAATGAATATTTCTTCTAGGATGCAAAACTTGTCATTCTTTCTGTGTAATTTTGACATAGTATTATCAATTTTGTCAAACTGATGACCCGTTTCTAGTATATGTTTGGCAAAACTTGATTTTTTTCGTTATTAATATTTTTTAGGTTATGTTTAACATAAAAAAGCATAACACAAAACACCTGTGCCTGTCTTTATTCGAAAGACAACGATTCTGGTTAAACTTACTTTTAAATGATGACGAGGCTTCTGCCTCAATGTGTGAAGTGAATTTTAAGAACCAAAATTATTATAAACATTTTATGAAATTAATAACACACATTCATAACAATACGTAGTATTTTCTAAGACACTTATAGACGGTTTATGTAATTCATAACAATCATTCAAAACCGTAAGATAATATTTCTATTTTACAATGTATCGTATAATATAGTTGTAATAAGCTACAACCCTAACCTGTCTTTGTGGCGAATTAGGGTTTCAAAATATTTGGAGATTCAGTAATAATAATAATAATAATAATAATAATAATAACAATAATAATAATAAATATTATTTTTTAATGTTCAGTATATCTTGTGTTAAAAATTCTTGTTGTTCTACCGATGTAAAACTTATCGCAATTTTGTACTTTAGTTTATAAAGGTCTTTATTTTCGTATTTATTTGTTACTTCAACTTTGTTTGATACGGTGTTGTTGAGTTTGTAATTTGTTTTAAAGGCGATTTTTATGTTTTTTCTTGTTTTTTCATCGAATTAACTAATTTAACCGTTTTAAAATCGAGAGAGATATTCTGTGCCAAAAAAATACGAAGTCTTTATTTTTGCAAGGTCTCCATGCTGAACGTAGCCATGCTCATAATTGCGTTTGACGAGTGAAACTGAACCAAGTCACCAGGTAGCGTTACCTGTCCAGCGGAGCGCTCCTGGTGCATATCGGATGGCACCGTCTCACGGAGTTCGTGTTATACATCGCTGCGTTAGACAGTAAACTTTTACCGCCCTCATAAACTAACTAACTAACTAACTCACTGGCACTATCGAACCCGAAGGTTCATGGCCGCGCAAACATAAGCTCTCCATACATCCCTATCCTGAGCTAATGCTTTCCAATCATTCCCTGTATAATCTACTTCCCTCAAATCATAGTTAATGTTGTTCTCCCACCTCATTCTTGGTCAGCCACTTCCTCAAAATTTCCCTCATTTGTCATTAGCTGTCCACTTCCATTATATACTGAATTTCTACATGTAACCATATATTTAGTTTTACTGATATTTATTTCCAGTCCTAATTTCTTAGTGTTACTCAATAGTGTGTGCGTGTTGGCCTTTAGTATCTCCTCGCTATCGGCCAGTAGTACTACATCATCAGCATAAACTAACAGCTTATTAATACCATTGAGTTGTAAGCCTTCCTCATTCTCTAAAGATTTAATGGCATGCTCTAGTACAAAATTAAATAGTAAAGGAGATAGTGCATCTCCTTGCTTCAACCCATTCTGGATTTCAAAAGTGTCTGAAAACTGTTTGCCTACACGCACCCTACTCGTTGAGCCAATTAGACACATTCGTATAAGTCTAACTAACTTTTTAGGAATTCCGAACTCCAGCAGGATACTATATAACTTCTCCCTCTTAATTGAATCATATGCTTTTTTGAAGTCTACATATAGTTGATGTACAGTACCATTATATTCCCATTTCTTCTCTAAAATCTGTCTTAAACTGAAAATCTGATCTGTTGTAGACCTGTTTCTTCTAAATGCACATTGATGATCTCCTAGAATGTCATCAATATAGGGAGTAAGTCTGCTTACTAATATATTTGTTAGAATTTTGTACGAAGTTGAAAGTAATGAGATGCCCCTGTAGTTGTTGCAATCTGTTTTATCTCCTTTCTTATAAATTGGTATGATAATTGATTCCTTCCATTCATCTGGAAGAGCTTCTTTTTCCCAAATCTTACTAAGCAACCAGCGTATCTTGTGCATCAATTTTTCTCCCCCCTGATTTTATCAGTTCTGCTGGGATCTCATCTGAACCTGATGCTTTATACATCTTCAATTTTTCAATCGCCATTTCAACCTCTAATGCACTTGGCTCTGCGACTAGCATTTCTGCTGTCTGTAAATTATACTCCTCAATGTCTTGTTCTGTATGTACATTTAATAGCTGATTAAAATAACTTTTTCCATCTATTTAATATACTCTTGGAATCTGCAATCATATCCCCATTTTCATTCCGATTATGTTTGTTCTAGCCTGAAACCCTTTCTTCTCTATACTAATTCCCTGATATAATGTGTTCCTATTTTTTGCATTCATTTCAAGATCATTAATCTTCTCTCTCTCAAATATTCCCTCTTTTTACTCTTTAGTAACTTGGTGGTTTCCCGTCTAACACTACCCAATTGCTCTAAATTTACCTCATTTGGCTCGTGTAACCATTTCATTTTTGCTAGCTTTCTTTTCTTTACAATGTCGACACATTCCTCATCAAACCATTTCTTGTTTTGCCTCTTTTTTAAACAACCAATGCTTTCTGATGCTGACAATTTAATAGTATCTCTTATAGCCTCCCATTCTTTATTTATATCAGTTTCTTCTTCGTTTGCCACATTGTCATCTGAAGATTCCAGTACTTCAAATCTATTAGCAATTTGATTTGGTATTCTTGTCGCATTTCATCATTTTTCAAGTTTTTTAATTCATATTTTACAGAATCATCATTAGCGTTCGTTCCTCTCATAAGCGATAGCCGTTGTCTGATTTTCACTCTGACCAGATGATGATCCGAATTGCAGTCTGTCCCTCTAACTGATCTAACATCAATGATGCTACTGTGCCAGCGGTTTATCCACTAATACATGATCTATCTGGTTCCAAGTTTCTCCATCTGGGGACGTCCAGGTGTATTTATGAATATCCTTATGCTGAATGTTGTGCTCTTAACAATGAGATTCTTCGATGTGGCAAATGTGACTAATCTAACGCCATTGTCGTTACTATCTTCATGAAGACTGAATTTGCCTATTGTTGGTTTGAATATATCTTCCCGCCCCACTTTTGCATTAAAATCTCCTAAACAATTTTCATATGATATCGTGAAAGGCTATCAAATAAGCATTCTAATTCTTCATAGAACTCATCCTTGATCTTGTCATCTTTATCTTCTGTGGGGGCATGTACATTTACAATTATAAAATCATGTCGTTTACCCTTTAGAATTATGTATGATATCCTATCACTAACAAACTTAATATCTCGGATAGCGGATAGGATCCTCCTTCTGACTAAAAAACCCGTTCCAAATGGAGGTCTTTCTGCACCCCCGTAGTATAACGCCCTCATTTAATCTGTATTTATGACTAGGCTAAAGTCACAGCCGAAGATAATGTACAGGACAGCACAAGTCAAAAGACACGCATCCAGTACCAAAATGGAAAACTAAAATCCCCCGGATCCGTAACCGGGCCGTCGGAATGGTAGTTAATAACCCGGTCGAGGACGCCATTGCGAATGGGATAGTTCAACTGACATGAGTTGTTATTATGATTTACTGTTACTTCCAAGCTACACAAAGATCACGAACTCTGGTTGTGTCGAGTAGAAAAAAGTAAACAAGGTTAAAAGTTTAAGGTTGGATGTGGGCTGAATTCCCTCGGGAATGTTAAAGCAAGGAACTGAAAGACTTGAACACTTTAATGAAGTAAGAAATTATTCGATCATGACATTGACTACTGCAACTCTCATGAGTTCGACCTCAAACTCACTCACCTCAGTTCTTAATTATAAATGGATGAAACTTACTTAGCATAAATAATAAAAACGTAACAGTGGCACATAAAAATAATTAATATAATTAAAACCTAGCTTACTTACTTACTCACTGGCACTATCGAACCCGAAGGTTCATGGCCGCGCGGACATAAGCTCTCCATACAACCCTATCCTGAGCTAATGCTTTCCAATCATTCCCTGTATAATCTACTTCCCTCAAATCATAGTTAATGTTGTTCTCCCACCTCATTCTTGGTCTACCAACTAGGCGTTTTCCCTCTGGCTTTCCTACAAGAAGCTTCCATGCACGTCTTTCATTCACCATACGTGCAAAATGTCCTGCCCATCGCAGTCTACGAGACTTAACTGTTCTTATTATATTTGGCTTCCTATAAAGACCATGTAGTGCATTGTTAAGTAGTCTTCTCCATTCACCTGTCTGTTCATCTCTCTTTGGTCCAAAAATTTTCCTAAAAACTTTATTCTCAAATACTCGTAATCTCCTTTCCTCCCTTAAAGTAAGAGTCCATGTTTCGCACCCATATAATGTAACTGGTAGAATAATAGTTTTATATATTTTCAGCTTAACGTTTTTTGAAAGGAGTTGGGACATCAAAAGTCTCTGCAATGCGTAATAGCATTTCCAGAATTGAGCCTATGTTTAATTTCTTTTTGCATCTCATTCCTATTTGTGTTTATTAATTATTATAATATTTGTTAAGGTTCCGGTTGGCTATAGGATTCTATAAAAGTTTTATCTTTAGGGGGGGTAGAATTTAAGTTGGAATATATCTAGTTCGCAATTATCTATAATTTTGTTCCTAGGAATTTACATAAAAAAATAAGAAACTTGCATAAACACAATAATGAATATACAATTAACATAGTTACTATTTTATGTAATACCACTTTTAGAATCTCGGGCAATTCGTGTCTCAATTAGGGACCTGAATTCCAAAACATGCTATGTCCATTTCATTAATTTTCAGGAGAAGTAAAAAACTGTTTAATCTAGGTATTATTTGAGTGTTTGATTCTTACATTTTTGTTATGTAAGACATAACTAAAAGGTATATTTTCGGATAAAAAGAACAACCAGGCTGTTGTTTTGACCTTCAAAATCAAATTTAAAATATGGTCTTAGCAGATGAATTATGGAAAAATTGTAAAATGTAATAAAACATTACTTATAAATTGGGTATGTAATATTGGAAATAACACAATTATAAATGTGCACTTTTTAAGAAATGTTTAACAATAAATTACTATTTATTAATATTAATCACAAACATGAAAAACCCTGTTAGGAATGACACAATAATCTAACACATTTTAACTAAGCAGTGTAGCACAAATGTGAAACATACAAGATTGTAGTATTTATGATTGCTGAAAGAATAATCATTAATAATTATACGTATTTTTATGTATTTCTTTCTTTATTCATAATCACTGACATACCTCAATATAAGACAAATGCCTCCCTCTGGTTGGGAAATAACAATATGTGAATTGTAGAGAAGGGTAGCAGAACAGAGTTGATGTAAGACTTTTAAGGTGCAACAGACAACAGGTAGAGACGCTATAATCAAATCCGCACTTCGGTTTCCCTGCACATATGCTACTATGGTTGTTATATTGCAATGTTTAACTATTTAACCATTTTTTTCTTTCCAAAAAAGTAGCTACAATCGGAGTTTCGTTTGTACAAAAACTACAATGGAAACCTTGAATCCAGCAATAGTAGTAAAACTATTAGCAGATTCCTTCGGTCTATCAGAGGCAACGCCAAGTCAAATTGATCTAATACAATGTGAGCACATAAAGAGGATATGCTTCAGGAGGACTAATTGTGGAGGAGATGCATACACTCGTCCATGATGATTTATTATCATGTGACAGTGACGTGGACACAGACAGCAACATATCACGAACAACAATCGCTACGTCACGAAAGTAGCAGTTCCTCATACGCACCATCACCAAAGAGGAAGCGAACCACATTTCCAGAATGATACTTAGAAGACGCGTACAAAAATTTGGACAAAGCTGCCAAGGGCAACATATGGCAACACAGACCCTCCCCAACTGTAACATCCAGTATTGGCCATTAATTCGTCACCTCGAGTACCCTTCAAGACCGTTATGACACTAAAGCGGAAAATAAAGAACAAGACCGCCCTTCAAAAATTTTAACAAGCTCTGAAGATACAGGATGCAGGCCCTACAAAATGATGGAAATAAGAGTTGAAAAGGGAATTGTTTGAATATTTCCTTCAAATACGTTCGGAGCATGAATTCATGACCGAACAGATAACTCTGGTCAATACAAATGAAGAATCGCATTGATGTCCACAATAAATTGAAGTTTAAGGCGTCCGATTCCCGGGTCATGAAATTTAAGAAACGTACGTAACAAGTCTTAACAAAATTGTTTCTCAGAAAATAACGCACAAAGTTGAAAATGTTTTTTCCTGGAACGTAGGATGTTGGAGGTGACGGTGAAAGACTTTGTCGGTATGGTGCAAACGTTTACAGCATCGCACCATATACGCGAGGAGAATGTGCTTAATCACGACCAATCGCGCTTCGAGAAGGAACTCCATTCTGTTCGAACTCTTGCTGTAAAAGGAATGAAGCGCATCTGTGGTTCAACAGGATCTATGTCTTCAAAAACACTTTCCTACATCATGATGCCGGTGTTTACAATGGCTGGAACTCTCATAACGCACATGTATGTTTTAGTGTCTGATGCAAAGAGTACATTTCCTGCAAACATGACTCATAATCGGCAGAATATCAAAGTCTATCCTGCCAAGTCAGCAAATATGTCCAAACTAGATATTCAAGTGTTTTTGAAAGATATGTTGTGCCGCCCAAGACCACACTTTCACAGGAAGGAAGCAGGTGCTCCTGTTAGTCGATTCCTGGACAGCGAACTGGGTTGATAACCTCTACAGATCTACTGTTCCTGACGGAGTAGACTTCTGGAAGATGTTATTTCCGGCAAAAAGCACTGGACGTGTAACCGGCAAATGCGTACTTCTTCCGCCTCTATAGGAACATGGTGAAATTCATAACGGACAGTGTGTTGGTGGAATCAGACATTAATTTTTACACATAGACCAATTTCTCTATCTACAATCTTTTGTCCATTGCCTGTTTCCAGCACCTCGATTTCACAATCTCATCCGGTTTGCATTTTATCGGTGTGGTTATGTAGTTACTCATCCTGGAAAGATCCAAACACCTCTCCAATATTGCTTTGAATCATCGAGTCTCCTGAGAGATGACTGCGAGGAACAAGCATTCATGAACCGTTCGTAAATTTTCCTATTCTCTTCTGGGATATATTTCATGGTTTGATAAATCGGGAATCACTATACTTGTCTATGTCTGGAAAACAAATTTTATCATTTTTTGGCTTCTGAGTCATAAAAGATTACAATAAAGCGCCTGACAATGTTGTTGAGACCTTGACTTCATTCATGTGTGACTTGCTGAACTTCATTATTTTGCATTTAGAAAATTTGAAATTTTACTTCGTCTTTATAGCAGTTAAACATGAAATACTTCTTAATGTTGATTTGTAATATTTTATCATGGAACATGTTATTTGTTCGGCATCAAACGTGTCCTTTTTCAAACTTACCCACTTACTTGGAGTGGTGACAGTTTCTGTTGAGCGTTTTATTCTTTTAATAACACAGAAATCTGTGTCACAGGGCCGGAAACTGGTTTCTGATTGGAAAGTAATGTGTAATACTACCATAGGTTCCATTATTCACTACTGTGTATAAGAATTGACACATAGTTATATTCCTATTTTGCCCTGCAAATGCATCTGTAAAAGTCTTAAAGTATTTACAGTTTCTGATGGCTTTTTTTCAAGATAATGTTGAATGCAATACATAACCTCATTAACACCTATTCTAGCCTAATTTCAGGGCACATAAACATGGTTGCAAGACAAGTTGAAAGATTATGTATTCTCAAATAAAATGTCAATAGTTGCCTTGAATAAAAAGTGTTATTTACTGGCAAGTGTGGCACTGGAATATTCTTCTTCTTCCTTTCCAGGATTAGGTCAATACGACCTGTTCCGGTCTCAAGTCCATCGTTTCCTTGGTCGTCCCAAAGATCCATGTGGTTTGCAGGCGTTGATCTTTTTTGGGTAATCTTGTATTGTCCATTCTGTCTAAATGTTCTTTACATTGCTATTTGTGCTCGTCTAGTTTATCGAGAATTGTAAATATCTCCAGGATATTGTTATCTGAATTCTAAATCATACTATCTCCATGGTTTAGAATTAAATTATTTTTAATTATGTTACTAAATATAGGAAACTAAGTGATTTTGAAAGTTTATGTCATTCAGGACCGCAGCCTGAGACTTTACCATAATTATGTTGTGTTTAACTCAATTTATCATATTTTAGAGTTAGCATGTTTTCGAATTCAGGTTCCCAATTCAATTCTTATCTCAACTTGGCTCAGATGCCTCTTATTTCAGGCTTTAGGTTCTTTTATGTGCCGTAAATCTACAACATGTTGACCCATGGCTTTACTTCCCATCCGAATGATTTTTATTCACTTAAAAATGCATCAACCCTAGTAAAGTTTGAACCTCAGAACCAGAGGCCAATATGGTAATTATGTGTCCAGCCGGACTGATGCTACGTTACTAAAATAATATAAATGTGGTGACGAAAATATGAGATTAAGAAGAATAAAATTGAATCTTTAAATACACAATATGTTAAAATGAAACAATTTTTTAATAATTCCAGTATTGATTTTAGTATCAATACATATACAATTACCATAGGTCTAAGAGGTGATCTTGGAGAAATTGTGAGGTATAGTGTTTATAAATGCTTGCAATATGTGCTTGTTGTTACATTTATATTGATATGCTTACAATATACCGATGCTTGTTTTCCTTTTATCCTCCGTATAAAATAAATGGAATAGATATTTGCTAAAACCTCTTTAAAAATGAAAACAATGAAGATCTGAAATATTTTATTGACTACTTTTACTCAAGCCCTAAATGGGGGCACCGATCACGTTTCAATGAATTTTGTTTTACAGCGAATTACACCTCGATATTTATTGAATTCTGCTTACCAAAATAAAGAAAGCTCCTGCTTTTTAATATTCTGAACAGGTCATAGCATTATTTTGCAGTGACTAACTCTCGAACAAATATATTTATTATACCAAATAATGAAAAGATTTCTTCGACCTACATATTTCATAATCGTGTGTTCAATAATTGTGTTTTCAAATAATTATTTTACTCATTTGTTTCATAAAAAATTAATTCATAACCTATAATGTTGATTATAATATGCAGTTCGACGAGTTTAATTGTTTCTCCACTAGGGTGCATTCTTACAATATTGCGATCCTATTTGGGAATTAATAATACAATCAAGTTGCATTGACGAACAAATGAAATATCTGTTTTCAAACATCGCCGTTTAGATTAGATATATAAATATTTTAAAATAACTATATTTAAATAATAATTTGTGAGTAAACAGCTTAATTCTATTCGTTAAATAGTCCTAACAAATGCCACTCTAGATTTCCAAATTCTCTAGATAGAACTGGAAATCACTCATGGCATTACTTATAAAAAAAATAAAACATACAATGTGATTATAATTCAATTTAAGCATATCTTTCATAACAAAGTTGCCTAATTGTTTCTTACGTTCTTGGGCGTCTCTTTAAATGTTGGTCACTTATTCGAGTTTTTAATATTTTATGGTTAATAAAATTTACTGATTCTTCTTCTTTATTAGGAATGTCTCTACGCTACAGTAGCGCTCCTACAACGCAATGTAAATTTCACTCCTCCACCTAACCTAGGTCCACCGCCGTGGTCTCGAGGTAGCGTGCTGCCTTGTCACGCAGAAGGCCCGGGTTCGATCCCCGGTCGGGGCAGTTTTTCTGGGTGATGTTTTTATCGGGGTCAGGAAAACTTTAAGGCCCAAACTTACTTACTTACTCACTGGCACTATCGAACCCGTAGGTTCATGGCCGCACGGACATAAGCTCTCCATACATCCCTATCCTGAGCTAATGTTTTCCAATAATTCCCTGTATAATCTACTTCCCTCAAATCATTAGTTAATGTTATTTCTCCCACCTCATTCTTGGTCTACCAACTGGGCGTTTTCCCCTATGGCTTTGCCTACAAGAAGCTTCCATGCAAGTCTTCCGTCCCCTATACGTTGAAACATGTCCTGCCCATCGCCAGTCTACGAGACTTAATTGTTCTTATTATAGCTAGCTGCTTCCTAATAAAGACCATGTAGTTCATTGTTATGTAGTCTTCTCCCAAACGGTCCACGAAATCATTATGGCCCCCCCAAATCATTTCATCATCATCCTTATCATTATCATCATCATCATCATTCTTCACCGGTGTGGAAAGCAACGGGAAGCTACCACACCTACACAATTCCCTAGTAAAGCTGCAAGCGTAGCATGAAAATGCTATGATTGCAGTGAAGGACCTGCCTTCAGGCAGAATTACTATGGATGGACCTAACCTACACTCCTTTTTGAAAACTATACGCTCTGCCTGTCAGAAGACAGGAAAAATGCGAACTGATGGAGGAGTAACTCTTTCTTAAGAAACCAGGGTTCATTCTGGCCCTGTGAAGGCTCCTTGTCAGGATATGGCAACTGCTGCCTTTTAAAGAGACGTTACTTCGTCAAAGGCTGGAGGAAGATAATCTTTGAACAAAAATCACCTGATCCTCCAGGCTGGGGATTATAACGAAGGGCCAGCTCTCCACCGTGTGGAAAAAATGAACAATTCTAAAAAAAATCCAATTGAATAGTAAGACAGGTTGATAAAAAAATACCTTATTCACATATATCGGGGCTAACATATCTAATTGCAAATTGCGATAACTTTTCTTAAAAATCAAGGAAATGGCAGTTGAGATTTGCATTGTAACGGGCCACTTCATCACTTAAATCAGTACTTTCTACTTTAACGTTCCGGTTAGAAGAGACACACACCCTTTAATAATTTACGAAAATCCAAACATGAACGTTAAATAATGCATTAATAATAAGTAAACAATGCTCTTCATAATATACATAAACTCAATTATTAAAGAATGGAGACTACAACCACGTGACAGTATACCACTTAACAGATTATATAATTTAGACACCCTATTATTTGCAGATGACATTGTGTTTATAGCGAATTCAGAAGATGACCTACAACGTTCACTCCACTCTTTTCACTAAATTGCAATAAATTACAATATGGAAATCTCAACACAAAAATCTAAAGTCATGGCTTTCCTAGGAAAAGACCCAGTTCGCAGTAAAATTGTTAATAATAAAATATTAGAACAAACCAACACATTTAACTATCTCGGATACCAAGTTACATACGAAGAAGAAAAAGATTTTAGTCAAAAAATTATAAAGTTTAACAGAGTAACAGGAATTATAAATAATATTTTGAAGCCAAACACAGTACAGAAACACACACGAACTAGAATTTATAAAACACTGACCAGACCCATATTATGTTACGGCAGTGAGGCCTGGACAATTCGCAGTGTAGATGAACAAAGACTAACTGCGGCAGAAATGAAACTTATGAGACGTACTGCGGGCTATTCAAGGACAGACCATAAAAGGAATTCTGAGATTCTCAAACAATTACACACAGAATCAGTCATGGAATATGTACAAAAATACAGAAACAACTGGAAATCTCACGTACGAAGAATGAGCAGAACAAGAATACCACGTCAGATCTTAAATTACCAGCCACCAGGCAAGAGATCTTTGGGCAGACCCTTCAAACGTTGGATTGAGACCGTAACAGACCACTAGGTCTATCACATGAAAGGAGGAAGAAGGAGAAAGATAATAAATAAACACCAAATATAAAATGTATTATGAAACAGATTTAACGAAAACAATATACTGTGTTCTTAAAAATTGGCTGTTAGAATATATTAAAAATCCATTAAACTATGCAAAACATTTTATATGACTATTAAAAATTAAAGCGGATTTATTTTGAATAAATATCAAGAATGCCTTTGTTTTTTATTTAAATGTACTTTCCTATTATGCAAATTATATTTATACTAATTGGTACTAAATAATTATCGTAAGTAATGCCACGAGTGATTTACAAATTATCGATAAATTCACGACTCACGAAGTGAGGAGTGAATTTATCCAGAGAATTTGCAAATCAACAGTGGCATTTGTTAGGACTATTTAACGAATAAAATTAAGCTGTTTACTCACAAATCATTATTTAACTATAGTTATTTTAAAATATTTATATATTTAATGTAAACGGCGATGTTTGAAAACAAATGAGAAACGATAGGTACGCTTCATCTGCTTCTTCTGTTTATCACTGCAACCAGATCATACTATTTATTGCCAAAGGAATGCAATATCGTAAGAATGCTCTCTAGTGGAGAAAAAATGAAACACATCAAACTGTATATTAATTAATTTCTGATGTCGTATGATGTAAATATGGCAATTATATTTTTCTGGATTTTTACCTGGGAAAAAAATACATTTAAGAAAGTGCAAACAGTGGTTTCTTTTTTTGGTGGTATAATCAATTGCTAGAAATGTTTTTATATTAACTCCCGCATGCGGCATGTGTTGACATTCATGGACTATATATACAATCTGGTAGCCGTATTTCTCACAGGCTCAGTCACTGCAAAATTATGGTCAGACCAGTTCAGAATATTAAAAAGGAGGAGCCTTCTTTAATATGGTAATTATAACACTCATAAATATTTCGTGAAACACGACTCTGATTGGTTGTAAAACAGAATTCATTGGAACGTGATTGGTCATTGACTCCTATTTGGGGCATGAGTTAAATAGTCAACATAAAAAATCTACAAATATAAAAGATGAAGGAGAGAGGTTTTTGAAATAATGTAACGATATGTCGTCATATTGTTATGAAAACAATGTGATGCAATATATTACAAAACATCTGATTGGTGTTCCAGAGGTTAAGTCGTTGCTCTTGGCATTGTTCTAAAGTTAGAGCTGCAGAGTTCTTGTGCGCCATTCCTCCTTGATAACACTTCAGGCAGTGTTCCCTCTCTCTCGGATGGAAAATTTTCTTTGATCTAATGCTACAGTGAATCTGGATATTCTACTGGTAAAATATTACCTACTACTTTAACCATAATATCTAGTTCCAAATATAAATACTTAAAACTATTGAGAAACTATAAAGAGAAATAAAAATACTGTATAATAGAAAATGTACTAAAGGACAACACGCACACACTATTGAGTAACACTAAGAAATTAGGACTGGAAGTAAATAGCAATAAAAATAAATATATAGTCACATGTAGGAATTCATTATATAATGGAAATGGACAGCTAATGACAAATGAGGGAAATTTTGAGGAAGTGGCTGAATTCAAATACCTAGGAACAATAATCACAAATAGGAATGATATGCACAAAGAAATTAAACATAGGCTCAATTCTGGAAATGCATGCTATTATGCATTGCAGAGATTCTTGATATCTCAACTCCTTTCAAAAAACGTTAAACTGAAAATATATAAAACTATTATTCTACCAGTTATATTATATGGGTGCGAAACATGGACTCTTACTTTAAGGGAGGAAAGGAGATTACAAGTATTTGAGAATAAAGTACTTAGGAAAATTTTTGGACCAAAGGGAGATGAACAGACAAGAGAATGGAGAAGACTACATAACAATGAACTACATGGTCTTTATAGGAAGCCAGATATAATAAGAACAGTTAAGTCTCGTAGACTGCGATGGGCAGGACATGTTGCACGTATGGGGAATGAAAGACTTGAATGGAAGCTTCTTGTAGGAAAGCCAGAGGGAAAACTCCCAGTTGGTAGACCAAGAATGAGGTGGGAGAATAACATTAACTATGATTTGAGGGAAGTAGATTATACAGGGAATGATTGGAAAGTATTAGCTCAGGATAGGGATGTATGGAGAGCGTATGTCCGCGCGGCCATGAACCTACGGGTTCGATAGTGCCAGTGAGTAAGTAAGTAAGTTATCTAATAGAAAATGGGTTGATCAATTTAACTCAAATGAAGACATGTAATTATAAAAATGTCACAATAAAACTCTCCATTCTTCCGAAATAATTGACTCACTTTTCTCTTTCACGAGGATAGATATGAATAGACAGACTGGCAGTATACCGTTTAGTGGCAAAGGAGGAAGTTACTGCCACCTATACATAAGTCACGAATTTTTTAATATGGTTCAGTTCATTTCAATTTAGTTGTATTTAGAATTAAATTATCAAATTATTGTGTGGTCTATAATTCTGTATTCTAATAATGATAATAAACTTGATTATAATGGCAGCCACATATAACAAATATATCATAAGCCAAAAAGTGAAATGAAATGTAAATTATATGCAAACCAATTAGAAAGAGTAGGCAAGGAATACAATTGAAATATTTCATATACAAAAACAAAATCAATGGAATTTCGAGGAAA
>JASPKZ010004583.1:200000-320000 GCA_030220185.1 Diploptera punctata
TTAAGGAGGCAGCCCATCCAAAGTACTAACCCTGCAGAACTTTAGTGTACTCAGGGGACACTTCGAAATACTTACAAGCTCCAAAGAGAAAGCCGGACTGTTCAGCGGATAACGACAAACGCAAAGCATAAGGATAAACGTTTTAAAATTCAAGACCAAATTAAAGTAGCATCATGGAATATCAGAGGAATACATCTGCTGTATGCCAACACGGTCTACATTTGAATCCTTGTCCTAATATTCCTCTGGGATGCTGGATTTTTATAAAGGTAAATTTTGTTATGACAACACATGTAATCGCTGAAAATCAAGTTTATTTTGCTCTAACTTATTATGTAGATACAATTAAAGCAGGACCAAATTTTTGAATCAAAGTCCGTTCCTAGGACTAGAGGGGTCTCGAAGTGTATTAACTTCGGAACAGGCAGCACGTGGCCCTGAATAACCACGTAAGTTTGAAGAATTCCAAAACTCACAACGTTCAATTATCACCTTCGATGGCGATCAACCAAAGGTGAAGATGGAGGATTCGTCAATAGCCAGTTGTAAGCTGGGGAAGATCCATCTCCCACGAATCTCTATATACAATTACTTCGTAAGGACTATCGTCCCTGATGAGAGCGCCCAACGCACACGGCGATAGCCTAACACACACTGAGAGAGAGTGTTGTAGTCATCTGCCAGACCTGAGCACAATACGCAGAACGTTGGCAACAGTATACAACAAAAATGCTACCAACACAACTCAGCGTTACTGTATTCAGGTGCCTGCAATCGGAAGTCAGATGAACTACATCATTAGCGTAATAACCGACGGCAGGTGTCTGCTATTACCGACAGAGAGAGCGACTCTTGTCGCAACAACATCATTCCTACTTTTGAACGTCGAAAAAAGTTATTTTATTTACATTACTTTGAACATTTTACGAAACATATTTCTTTTTAATTTAATAATATTTAATTTTTAAAAACTCGCTACAACCTCATAAAATTACAACCGCATGTGTTTTTAGCATATACATCATTTTTATTTCATGCTGTCAGTTTGGTATGAATAAAACTAATTATTTATAGATTCCATAGACTATATTTTCAAAACCGCTTTGTAAAATTTACATGTATGATTTTGAATTGACCATAATAAACTGTTTAGACGAAACAGAATCTGGTGCGTATTATCATAAAATTACATCATACATGTTCATTGGTATTTTATGTGTGTGTATAAAACCCATGAATGTGAGTAGAAACTTGGGACTGAATATATAATATAGATTTTTTTATTATTGATTTCGTACATCTCAATGATGGATAAATCATATTTGAAGAGAAAAATTATACGCTCAGACCGGGACTTGAACCCGGGACCCTTGGTTCTCTAGACCAAGTGCTCTACCAACTGAGCTACCTGAGCAAGTACCGATCTAAACGCAAATCTTTCTCTATATACATTGTAATTCCCATCCACCAAATGCTGTGAAGCCATGCTTCTATCTTGCAAATGGCGGCTCCTTTATTAAGAAGACATATTTGGGAATTATACATTACAGCCAGTACGGCTTTTTCCAAGTTTTTATTATTGATTTCGTACATCTCAATGATGGATAAATCATATTTGAAGAGAAAAATTATACGCTCAGACCGGGACTTGAACCCGGGACCCTTGGTTCTCTAGACCAAGTGCTCTACCAACTGAGCTACCTGAGCAAGTACCGATCTAAACGCAAATCTTTCTCTATATACATTGTAATTCCCATCCACCAAATGCTGTGAAGCCGTGCTCTATCTTGCAAATGGCGGCTCCTTTATTAAGAAGACATATTTGGGAATTATACATTACAGCCAGTACGGCTTTTTCCAAGTTTTTATTATTGATTTCGTACATCTCAATGATGGATAAATCATATTTGAGGAGAAAAATTATACGCTCAGGCCGGGACTTGAACCCGGGACCCTTGGTTCTCTAGACCAAGTGCTCTACCAACTGAGCTACCTGAGCAAGTACCGATCTAAACGCAAATCTTTCTCTATATACATTGTAATTCCCACCCCATTAGCATGGCTTCACAGCATTTGGTGGATGGGAATTACAATGTAAATAGAGAAAGATTTGCGTTTAGATCGGTACTTGCTCAGGTAGCTCAGTTGGTAGAGCACTTGGTCTAGAGAACGAAGGGTCCCGGGTTCAAGTCCAGGTCTGAGCGTATAATTTTTCTCTTCAAATATTATATAATATAGACATGATTCATCTCTTTGTTATTTTTTCCGAATAGTGAAATAAATATTTAACAGTATTAATGCATTTATACAGTGTGTTTCATACCTTGTAACCACAACTTAATGTAAATATTGGTTCCTAACACGTACATCCCTGAAACGAAGTTTAATATTACTTTCATGGTTTGTACATTCTACGTTTTAAGCGTATTACACGTAAAAGCTCGTTCTAAAAATTGGGTACGTCCATAAATGTTATCGCCATTTTTCTCATGAATACAAATTTTACAACTGTTCTTATAGGCTTGTATATTAAAACAATGAAATTGGTACCTGTTGTGTCAGTCGTATTCTACTAAAACAAACTTCTATTTACAAAACGTCGTCAAACATTAAAAATATATAATTTTAATATTTTAATCAACAATCTGATCGGTGGTTTAAGGTGAAGTTTAAAAGTATTCATTATTTTTATACGTAATGCAAACAAACAAATATTTTCGACTATTTAACTCATGCCTCTCATAGACTGCGATGGGCAGGACATGTTGCACGTATGGGGAATGAAAGACGTGCATGGAAACTTCTTGTAGGAAAGCCAGAAGGAAAACGCCCAGTTGGTAGACCAAGAATGAGGTGGGAGAACAACATTGACTATGATTTGAGGGAAGTAGAATATACAGGGAATGATTGGAAAGCATTAGCTCAGGATAGGGATGTATGGAGAGCTTATGTCCGCGCGGCCATGAACTTACGGGTTCGATAGTGCCAGTGAGTAAGTAAGTAAGTAAGTATTTAACTCATGCCCCAAATGGGAGTCAATGACCAATCACGTTTCAATGATTTCTGTTTTACAACAAATCAGAGTCGTGTTTCACGAAATATTTATCAGTGTTATAATTACCATATTAAAGAAAGCTCCTCCTTTTTAATATTCTGAACAGGTCTGACCATTATTTTGCAGTGACAGAGCCTGCGAGAAATACGGCTACCAGATTGTATATACAGTGAATGAATGTCAAAACATGCCGCATGCGGGAGTTAATATAAAAACATTTGTAGCAATTGATTATACCACCAAAAAAAGAAACCACTGTTTGCACTTTCTTAAATGTATTTTTTCCCAGAAAAATATAATTGTCATATTTACATCATACGACATCAGAAATGAATTAATATACAGTTTGATGTGTTTCATTTTTTCTCCACTAGAGAGCATTCTTACAATATTGCGTTCCTTTGGCAATAAATAGTATGATCTGGTTGCAGTGATAAACAAAAGAAGCAGATGAAGCGTACCTATCGTTTCTCATTTGTTTTCAAACATCGCCGTTTACATTAAATATATAAATATTTTAAAAATAGCTACAGTTAAATAATGATTTGTGAGTAAACAGCTTAATTTTATTCGTTGAATAGTCCTAACAAATGCCACTCTTGATTTCAAAATTCTCTAGATAAATTCACTCCTCACTTCTTGAGTCGTGAATTTATCGATAATTTGGAAATCACTCGTGGCATTACTTACGATAATCCCTCTACAAGTACACTTTGATAATATTACAATGCAAAAACTTTATCGCAAAATAATTCAGAAGGCTTGCTACTCTATTTTTGCTGATTCAGTAGCACGTTTCGGGGAAGTAGAGAAATCACGTGATTCATTGATCTCTTTGTTAACCCTAGAACCATAACGTGGGGTCACGGGTCACCTGGCGAATTATAATTTTATTTTGCACATGAAATGCTAAGGCAAAGAAAGCTGTCGTTTCAAGTACCTTCGATGCTTGATGAGTTCTTAGAAAGAGCGGTTGTAACATTTTTCCCTCCTATTTTATAATCAGATTTATAGGCTTTCGGGTCACATATGACCCCATGTTGTGGTTAGTGTACAGTATTTTATAATATTAGCTTTTATAGGAGAGTGATCTCAGGGAAAATTAGACAACTATGATGGTGTATAAATGTCGATTGACTGGAAAAGAACCTGGATGTATGTTTAGTATAAAACAGATTTTAGAAAAGAAATGGGAATATAATGGTACTGTACATCAACTATACGTAGACTTCAAAAAAGCATACGATTCAATTAAGAGGGAGAAGTTATATAGTATCCTGCTGGAGTTCGGAATTCCTAAAAAGTTAGTTAGACTTATACGAATGTGTCTAAATGGCTCAAAGAGTAGGATGTGTGTAGGCAAACAGTTTTCAGACACTTTTGAAATCCAGAATGGGTTGAAGCAAGGAGATGCACCATCTCCTCTACTATTTAATTTTGTACTAGAGCATGCCATTAAATCTTTAGAGAATGAGGAAGGCTTACAACTGAATGGTATTAATAAGCTGTTAGTTTATGCTGATGATGTAGTATTATTGGCCGATAGCGAGGAGATACTAAAGGACAACACGCACACACTATTGAGTAACACTAAGAAATTAGGACTGGAAGTAAATATCAACAAAACTAAATATATGGTCACACGTAGAAATTCAGTATATAATGGAAATGGACAGCTAATGACAAATGAGGGAAATATTGAGGAAGTGGCTGAATTCAAATACCTAGGAACAATAATCACAAATAGGAATGAGACGCACAAAGAAATTAAACATAGGCTCAATTCTGGAAATGCATGCTATTATGCATTGCAGAGACTCTTGATGTCCCAACTCCTTTCAAAAAACGTTAAACTGAAAATATATAAAACTATTATTCTACCAGTTATATTATATGGGTGCGAAACATGGACTCTTACTTTAAGGGAGGAAAGGAGATTACGAGTATTTGAGAATAAAGTTCTTAGGAAAATTTTTGGACCAAAGAGAGATGAACAGACAGGTGAATGGAGAAGACTACATAACAATGAACTACATGGTCTTTATAGGAACCAGATATAATAATAACAGTTAAGTCTCGTAGACTGCGATGGGCAGGACATGTTGCACGTATGGGGAATGAAAGACGTGCATGGAAACTTCTTGTAGGAAAGCCAGAGGGAAAGCGCCCAGTTGGTAGACCAAGAATGAGGTGGGAGAACAACATTATCTATGATTTGAGGGAAGTACATTATACAGGGAATGATTGGAAAGCATTTGCTCAGGATAGGGATGTATGGAGAGCTTATGTCCGCGCGGCCATGAACCTACGGGTTCGATAGTGCCAGTGAGTAATTAAGTAAGTAAGTAAGTATGTATATTGGATGCAGATGAACAGTGTAGTAGCGGGGAATTTTTAGATCTTGAAAAATTAGTGAGTGGGGATGAGAATGGTACTGAGGCAGAGGCGGAGATGAAGACGGATTTGATGGGGGCTGTAAGGACATATTAAACACTAGTAAGAAAGTCATTTATGGCTAAAATGGAAGTAAATGGTTCTCTAAACTTTTCATGCTAAGACAAGCAGCAAGCTTCAGAAAAATATAACGAATAAATTTCGTTGGTCGAAAGGAGTAGAGAGATACAGAAAAAAAAACAACGAAAAGATATTTGATTTTTATTCTTCCCAAATTGTAGTGTGGAGAAAATTGCAGCTCACACAAATGAAGAAATAGAGAGACAAAACAAATTCGCTTAAAGTCTCATCATCATAACCTAATACTCACTAACAAGGCTGAAATACCTGCCTTGATTGGTTTGTTATATTTAATTGATTCTCTTCTATAATAGAACAAAGGGAGGAGTTGATCAGTTTGATTAGCTTTCTCATTCAATAACTGCAGCTAGGAAAATTAGTAGATGGTCCTTACGAATTTTCTATGGGATTTTGGATGCAGCAACAATAAATGTGTATGTAATATTAGATGCAACTCTAAACACAGAAAATGGATCAAGCGCTCTGACGTCCTTAAACATATTGCCCTAGGACTATTTATTTTTCATTCTATGACTTAATGGGCTAATGCATGTGTTATATATTCATTGCCACATAAATAATGTGAAAACGTAAGCAACAAAGAGTAAAAAATTGAATAGAAAATGTTTAATATCGAGACAAAGGAAAACAACACTTTAAACACAGTGCCCTATAAATCATATCGTGTCACATTGAGATTATTTTTCCATTTTTTTAAACTAATTGTATGCAGATATAAGTTGTTTGATTATGTTAACTTGAATGAAAATAATTCAATATCTTAAAATAATGTTTAATATAGGGTCATGGCAGCGAAGGCGAGGAAGAAAATATTTCAACTCGACCGAACTGGCAGAGGAGGAAAATTTCAACTCGGCGGAACTGGCAGAAGTGGCAACTCTTTCTCCAGAGTTTGAAAGGAGTCCATACTCGGGGTAACAGTAGTGAAGTCTCCAATGACTTAAGTCGGAAGGAGCAACCCTTTCTGCGGGGATTAAACACAGAAGAGCACGTCCAGAGGCTCTAAGGTGGCAGCCCCACCAGTAGACTTGTCCTGCGTAACGCTCGTAACGTGACCAGGAGGCATTTACATTACTGACAGCCATCAAGTGAATAACCGGACTGATCAACCTCACAACTAAAATTTTACAAAATTATGGCAGTGCCTGTCTTAACATATGCAAGTGAAAATTGGACTCTTAACCGTTCAGACAGGAGGAAAATAGAAACTGCAGAAATGAAGTTCCTACGTTCAGTAGCAGGTGTGACAGTTTTGGACAAGAAAAGAAGTGGGGATATTAGGAAGGACTTAAATATTTTCAATTTAACAAATAGAATTGACAACACGAGAAACAACTTGTATGAACATGTCAAGAGAATGCCTACAGATAGAATCCCTCAGCTGTTACTAAAGTACAAACCAATAGGACATAGAAATGTTGGACGCCCATTTACTAGATGGGAGGATTCATTAAATCCCACTTGATGTGAAAACAGGTCAAAAGGCCTAATTCATGAAGTAGAAGAAGAAGAAGAAGAAGGGTGACCCCATGTTGTGGTTTTCGCTCCAAGTAGTGCACGTTGTGGTTCTGGGGTTAATGTGACATAATAAACGATTGTAAATTAAGATTTATTGCTTGATTATTATATTACTAATCAGAGGAAATATATGTCGTACAGTCATTAAGTTTTGAGTCTGAGCGCATAGTGGCGCTGTATTGCACTATAGCGCATAGGTCGGTACCTTGTCAGCTAGTCTCTCGTGCCAGCTAGTGAGAGTTGAGTGCATGCACTGCAAGCAGAACTACGGCCTTTGTTACTTACTTACTTACTCACTGGCACAATCGAACCCGTAGGTTCACGGCCGCGCGGACATAAGCTCTCCATACATCCCTATCCTGACCTAATGCTTTCCAATCATTCCCTGTATAATCTACTTCCCTCAAATCATAGTTAATGTTGTTCCCCCACCTCATTCTTGGTCTACCAACTGGGCGTTTCCCTCTCGCTTTCCTACAAGAAGTTTCCATGCAAGTCTTTCATTCTCCATACGCGCAACATGTCCTGCCCATCGCAGTCTACGAGACTTGACTGTTCTTATTATATCTGGCCTCCCATAAAGACCATGTAGTTCATCATTATGTAGTCTTCTCCATTCACCTGTCTGTTCATCTCTCTTTGGTCCAAAAATCTTCCTAAGAACTTTATTCTCAAATACTAGTAATCTCCTTTCCTCGCTTAAAGTAAGAGTCCATGTTTCGCACCCATATAATATAACTGGTAGAATAATAGTTTTATACGGCCTTTGTTATGACGGTGATTTGAATGCGCATGTCGGAACTCGATATGTCACAGTTTGAGCAATGGGCAAACATCAAGTTCTGTCAGAAATTAGGCAAGACCGCTGCCGAAACGTTTTCAAATGAAGCAGCAAGTTTACGGTGAGTATGCAATGAGTCGCAGTATTGTGTTTAGGTGGCACAGACGTTTTTTGCAAGGAAGAGAGAGTTTGGAAGATGATGTGCGTACTGGTCGTCCACAAACATTTCGAACTAAACGCAGGATCGAAGAAATTGTAACGATAGTGCGTGCTAACCGCTACCAATCAGTAGACGATCTGGCAGCAGTGGTAGGGATCAGCCATCGCACTTGCTACAAAATTCCGTCTGATGACCTGAACATGTCTCGTGTTACACAGCACAGTGTGCCAGGAATCCTGTCGCAAGACCAACGTGATGATCACATGATGATTTGTGGTGACATCATCAGTAGTACTGATGATGATCCGACGTTTTGTCAACCGGATAAAAACTGGAGACAAAACATGGTGTTTCCTTTACGAATCTCAACTGAAACGAAATCCGCCATCTGTAAAACGCCGTTACGACCACGACAGAAAACATCGCGAGATTATGTTGTCCGGAAAATCAAGTACCGGTATTACATCGATAATGATTATTTTAAGTATGATAGTAAAATAATTCAGTTTGTAGCAAATTTCTGCCAATCTAAAGATTAGCCGTTTGTAGGTAATAACTATTTACCTAAACTAACTGCCATAACCTTGTTTAATTATAGCAGGGAACGAGTTTATGTTTCTAGCAAAGACGTCAGCCAAATATTTAAAAAAAAATCTAAATATAATTAGAATAATTATTCTAATGAAAATGAGGACATATTTACTATTCTTCTTCTTCTTCATCTACTACAAGGTTTAGGCTAAGCAGCCTGTTCCGGCGAAGTTAAAAGTGGTGTCCATCTTCTACGTGGTCGGCCAACATCTCTTGTTCCTCTGGGATTATACAGGAAGGTTCCTTTTGGTTTCTTTCGTTGTTCATTCTCATTAAGTGTTCTGTCCATTTCTTATTATTTTCGCTGATTTTATCTTCAATTTTATATATATTTAATTCTTCTCGTATAGTTTCATTCCTTATTCTATCCGCTCTTGTGCATCCTTTCACATTACGTAAAAACAGCATTTCCATAGTCTGTATCCTGCTTTTATCCCTTGATTTCATTATACAATTTTCACTTCCATACAACAACAAAGTAACATCCATTGTTTTATGTAATTTAAGTTTCGCATCTTTCCTTGTTTTCAGACCTAAGGTTCTTTTTATGGTTCCACAAATAGCCTGAAATTTATTTACTTTATTTTCTATATCTTTATTTTCTCCATAAGTTATATCACATCCTAAATATTGGAAATGTGATACTTGTTCTATTATTTTGTTATCCAGTACAATTTTTGATCTAATTCCATATTTACCAATAAATGCCATTACTTTTGACTTATTTATTGATATTTTACAATTATATATATTGGCTATTAATTTAAATTTATATGCTAATATTTGGAGCTCATTTTCAGATTCTGCTAAAAGTACATCGTCAGCGAATAATAAAGCATTTATTTTACCTTTATTATCAATTAATACATATTTACTATTCGTGGTTAATTACAACGCTACCCCTATTCTTCAATATCTCGATATGGTTAACCGTTTTTTGTTATGGTCGTTAAACGTTTATTTTCTATTTTGATAACAAGCCTAAAATATTGGACTACAAAATCTGTCTGCGTAAATATATGAGAAGATTTGTTATTCATATTTTGAGTACTCAAAATATTGTAAATAAACTTCAAAATTCCTTATTTTCAGTCATTATACAATCAGTACGAAAATTAAATAGGGTTAAATAGCAAACATCGTTCATTAAACAAAAAAATGATCACCATTAGCAGGGTATTTGATTTCTCCTTGCAGGAATACAAAAAAATACAAATTTCAAAATCTTTACAAAGACATCACTTACGTAAGTAGTGAAGTGAGGAACATAAGTGTAAAGAGACGTGTCAGAAAAAAAATAGCTAAGGAAATTAAATTTTTCAGAAGCTCTGTCGGCTATAGGACAAATAGATCAGAATAATGCTGAGAATCAAGAATTGAAAACGCTCTTCTGTTAAGGGTCATATATCATATGCACGACTAAACAGCATCTAAAAATCACGGGTCGAACACAGATCCATCTTCAGATTTTTAATAAACCATCCCGAGAGAAGAGATTTTTAGAAATACCATTAAAAGATGACAGAGGATAGTAACGGGCCACCGGACGTACTATATGGATGGGAGAAGATGGAATGCAGTGTTGAGGAGATCTTACGTCTATAAATAATAAGAGCCTTTGTTATGAAAGAATACGTAGAACCTATAATGAAATCTATTTCATAAAACTCCATGTTGCCTCGAGCGTGAACGTTTTTATTGTTCGCAGTTTTCTAACTCTTTCGGGTGATATAATTTTTCATATCAGAATTGCGATTATTTGATAATAGTTATAAAATCTGCAGAAAAGTGAACGGATTCTACCAACAAACTTTCAGAGATAGTTCAGGGACGGGATTCATGTACTCAACTTGTGGTTTCCTCTAATTGTTACCAAATTATTCACCTCTACGATACTCAATAGATTCTCTCTATTATTTCTAGACTCCCCCTATATCTCTGGTCAAATAATATTCTCGCTCTTTTGATAACAAACCATGGCTCTTTCCGTCCTGAATGTTATGAAATTAAAACGCATTTTCGCCAAATTCAAGCTGCCAGAAAATAAAATACAAACTGTGTTATATTTCCTGAAGGAAAGAACTTCGTTTTCAAGAGACCGACCTGGTACAAATCAATTCTTCCATATATCTGTTTTTAAAAATATCACACATATGTCAGCAGCGATATGAATTTCCTACATTATCTATAACAACAAGAAAAATAGTAATTATTTTTTTAAGTGCCATATAATATGTATATTTTTTATTTGAAACATGCGTATCGATCCAGTGTTGGTATTGAAAGGAAATGCAGTCTGTGATAATATGAAACAGAGTAATCCAATATTGTTGTTATAGACTTTAAATTAAATTATAGTCAAATAATGGTCTAATCTCACTTGATGTAAAAGCAGGTCAAAAGGCCTAATTTCATGAAGTAGAAGAAGAAGAAGAAGTGTTGTTTTTATGCAGAGTTTCTATCCTTGAACGATTAAATTTAAAATTCTACAGATATATAACTACAAGCAAACTAAATATATGGTAACACGTAGAAATATATTATAAATGGAAATGGACACTTAATGACAAATGAGGGAAATTTGAAGATGTGGTTGAATTAAAATACGATACATAGAAACAATAATTATAAACAGAAATGAGGTGCACAAAGAAATTAAACATAGGCTCAATTCTGGAAATGCATGCTATTATGCATTGCAGAGATTGTTGTGCCCCAACGTCTCTATAAAAAACATTACACTGAAAATTCATCAAACTGTCATTCCCAGTTACATGGATGCGAAACATGTACTTTTACTTTAAGGGAGGAGAAATGGTTATACGTTATTTGAGAATAATGCCCTTACGAATATTTTTGGACTAAAGAGAGACAAAGAGACAGGCGAATGGAGAAACTACATAAGTGAACTACATGATCTTTATAGGAAACTAAATATAATAAAAGATGTTAAGTCTCATGCGATGGTCAGGACATGTGTCACGAATGGGAAATGAAAGACGCCATTGAAACTTCTAATAAGAGAAACCGAAATGAGATGGGGGAATACAATTAACCGTGATTTGAGGGAAGCAGACTATATAGGGATGATTGAAAAATAACAGCTCAGAATATGGATGTATGGAGAGTTTATGTCCTCGCGGCATTGAACTTACGGTTTCAATATTGCTAGTGAGTTAGTTCGTTTATATAATTATAAGCAGACTTGAGAAAGACGAATACGATCAATTTATGAGTAGTAAGTTATATATTTCTCTGTTCTAATTCGGAATTCCTAAAAATGTAGACTAATTCGAATGTATGTAAATGGCACAAAGAATCATGTAAGCATTAGGCAAACAGTTGACAGATACTTTTTGAAATTCTCAATGGGTTAAAGAAGGAGACGCATAATCTATTCTGCTATTCAATTTTGTACAGAGCATGCCATCAAATCTTTCGAGTTTAAAGAGGGCGTACAGCCCAATGTTAATAACGAGTTGTTAATATACACTGATGATGCAGTATTATTAGGCGATAGTGAGGATATACTAAAGGAAAACTCAAACTTTCTATTGAGAAACTCCAAGAAATTGAGGCTCGGAAGAAATGTGAATAAAATCAAATATATGATCACACCTATTTCGATGTCACAATTAAACTTCGAATTATAAAATCGTTGCTGTTATGAAGAAAAACTGGGTAGTTTGAACACCCTCTTTAAATGGAATATTCAAACTTGTTTTTCGTGTAAATGATGCTTAGTGAAGTTGAATCTCTGTGGAAGGCTAATGTTAGGCTCCAGGCGCTGTCATCTGAACACATTCTCATCTCATTCCTTTCGGGTAAACAATTTATTAATCAATGTCTGACATGCATGAATGTGACTGTTATTATATGTAACTTACATTCTTAGCAAATGATCATTCACGTTTTAGTTTATTATGTCCACCGCTGTGGTCTCGAGGTAGCGTGCTGCCTTGTCACGCAGCGGGCCCGGGTTCGATCCCCGGTCGGGGCAGTTTTTCTGGGTGAGGTTTTTATCGGGGTTTTTCCTCACCTGTAAGACAAATGTCAGGAAAACTTTAAGGCCCAAACGGTCCCCGAAATCATATGGCCATCATCTTTATCATTATCCTTATCATTATCATCATCATCCTTCACAGGTGTGGAAAGCAACGGGAAGCTACCACACCCACACAATTCCCTAGTAAAGCTGCAAGCATAGCATGAAAATGCTATCATTGCAGTGAAGGACCTGCCTTCGCGCAGAATTACTATGGATGGATGGATATGAGTATTGAAGAAGTTAACCTCATTCAAAACTTATTTTATCAACTACTAAACAATCAGTTACGCTTTAGTTCGTAGTTACTAGACAACGAAGCCTATATTCTAACAAAACACGCTGTCAAAACATAAAATACAGGTTGAACAAAACGTAATAAATAATAGTTTTAAAAAACTAAAACAACATGCTTTATTAGAAAACCGAACTAAAAAAATGAAAAATAATTTTAATTTCCAACACGCTTGGGATAAATAATTTTACCATCAAAAGCGTGGGGTGCTCTTTATCAATTAATATGTTTGATAATAAACATATATCGGTAAAAGTAAAGCATGTAAGAAGAAAATGTAAAAATCATAAAAAGCACCCCCACGGTTTTGATGGTAAAATTATTTATCCCAAGCGTGTTGGAAATTAAAATTATTTTTCATTTTTTTAGTTCGGTTTTCTAATAAAGCATGTTGTTTTAGTTTTTTAAAACTATTATTTATTTTTTATTTTTTAGTTTTAATATTTTACAGGATAAGATATAAATATAAATATATTTAAATTCGATAATATTGTATGAGCTAAAAGTAATACTCTTCCAAAAAAACTCCCAGCCGGATTTGAACTAGCGGTCGATGGATTACTGAAGTTATATACCACTAGAGTTCACCGCTTTACTAACTAAGCTCTTACAACGATTGGCTAAAAGTCGACAAGTCCGCAACCTATTATACCAGTTTTAATTTTTTTTATTTTATGATGATTCTGGCCATGATTATAGAAACAAAATATGAAATTATTGTATGTCACGGGTCTTTTACAAGCATAAAAAGTTTCAAGTCGATCCAATGATTTTAAGTGGGTGAAAATCGCGTTGAAAAATTCCGTTACATAGATATATAGATGGGTAGATAGATACAGGTCAAGCTAATATAAAGCGTGTAAAATACACTTTAATGATAATTTCGTGTAACTACATAAATAAACTTTCCATGACGTTTCTAGAAATACAACAAGAGTTGCATCTAGGACTGATTTTATTTTTTCCCTGATTAAGCATGAAAATCGCATTCAATGCTCATTTTTACTTTGAATTCACATATGAAACAACTGACACCCAAAATTGCACAAGATAACAACAATATTTGTTGATTGATCATGCTTTTTTTTCTTCTCTGAAGCCCACAATACTCTTTCTCTAAACATATCGTTTCCGCAATAAATACATCTCATTAAATATATTATGGCCTCACTATGATGCTTGACAAGCGGCTCGCTTTGTTTCCCCGCAGCTGTTATATGTTATTGAAATACAAAGATCTCGACTGCCGCGACTACGACGATGTTGTAATATTGCTATTCTTCTCTCGTTTCAATTAAAACTCGGAACGATGTGGAACATTCGGTCCAGTTATAAAATTGTATACCGTAATTAATTGTTATAATTATCAGTGATTTATTGTGATACGTAGCTCGAATAATAATACCATATCTACATATTATATTAGTTTAATATATAAGTGATTTCAACATGTGCCGGCCATGGAAAAATATTTCAGACCGAACAGTTAATAATAAATAATAATAATAATAATAATAATAATAATAATAATAGTAATAATAATAGTAATAATAATAATAATAATAATAATAAATATAATAATATTTTCAGCATGATTTTGTATGGATATTCAATTTATTTAGACCTACAAGCTATATAATGTTGGAATTGAATTATTTAATAAATAAATACATATATAGATTTTAAAAGTTAAACAATACCAAATAATAACATAAAAATTATATAACATAAGTAATCAATGTCTTCTGTCCTTGTGTATTAAACGCCCATAGTGCTATGAGAAACGTGACAACACCGCATGTTAAGCATTGCCGCGCGGCACCCGCATTTATATAAACGGTTAACCATCAGAGTGAGGCAATAATGCTATGAGTAAAATGCAACAAATACTAAAATACTCTGAATGTAGATAAGATATTGTAAACAACACGTTACAAAACTAGGTTTAGTAACTAGCTGCACTCCCTTCGATCGTCTTTTAACTTGAGCATTTGTTACTTCTAAATAACTATTTACTTTCACTTTTATTCTAATCAATTTTCTCTCTAAGCATTATTTTAATGTTAAGGATTATTATAATATTGTTGCGATCATATTTTTAATTATTATGTATGCATATCTTTATTATTAGATATATGAAAATATGTTGTGTTAGTTTTATCATAGAATATTGCTTTATATTTTATAGAACCGTATATGTCATTCTTATAAATATATGCTTGTTTTCCTTTTGTGGAATGCAGACTTTCACGGCCGGTAATCATAATTTTAGAAGATTTCGGGCTATGTGGCTGTGGACTATAACTGGTATTTTTTCCAGACTTTTCTCCCTCGACTGCTGAGGGCATCTTCAATGGCGAGTGCTTCTAGGTGATATTACCTGTATCAGCCGAGTCTACAACAAGGTAACATCACCTAGAAGCACTCGCCACTAAAGATGTCCTTCGCAGTTGAGGGAGAAACGTCTGGAAGAAATACCAGCTATAGACCGCGGCCACATATCCCTCAATCTTCTAACATTATTTGCTTGTTTTTTTACTTAAAATTTCCTGAAGAAACATTAAGGCACAATGTAGTGTATTGATATATTTACCAAATGAATATTTTAGTTTATAATGTTTTTTTCAAGTTGTAATAACAGTTTTAATGACAGAAGAGTAGCCCATCTAGAACTGAGGTTTCAGAGAAATATCTCATAATGGAGACATTTTCTCTATAGATGATTTTGCCAATGCGCTGCCTAAAATAATAAATAAACGTAAATATCCTATAATAGAGTGAAATAGTCAGGAGATCTTCAGGAAGGAATTTATTTAACTTCTGGCCACCATTGGCCTAGATCTACAGCAGCGATGTAAAACACGAGCTCCATGAGACAGTGCGCTCCCATATGCTCCAGGAGCGCTCCACTGGACAGGTAACGCTACCTTCTGACTTCGTTTAGTTTCACTCGTCAAACGCAGTGATTAGCATGGCTACGTCTAGCATGGAGGCCTTGCGAGAATCAAGCCTTCATATTTGTTTGGCACAGAATCTCTCTCCCAATTTTGAAACGGTTATATTTGCTAATTCGATGAAGAAACAAGACGAAAACATAACAATCGCATTTAAAACTAATAACAATTTCAACAACACCGCATGAAACAAAATTAAAGTAACAAATAAATACTGAAATAAAGGCGTCAATATAATAAAGTACACCAATTACGACACGTTTTACATCGGTAGAACAACAAGAAAATTTAACACAAGATGCCCAGAACATAAAAAAATATTAATAACGAAGGAAAATCAGGCTTTGCCAAACATATACTACAAACGGGTCATCAGTTCGTCAAAATCGATAATACAATGTCAATATTATACAGAGAGAATAACAACAATAATATTAGCATCCTAGAATACATAGGAATTTCAAAAGAAGCTGAGAATACAGACTTGCTCAACAAGACACGCCCGTAGACCTGAACCCGTAGTACAACTTATACAATGTTATTATATAGCTGGCTTAACTTGGCAGAGAAAAAAAGAAAAAAAGAGTAAAAAGTTCCAAGAGAAATGGAGAAAGAGAAGGCGAATGAAAGAAAAAGAGAAACTGAGAGAAAAAGAGAAACGAAAGAAAAAGAGAGAACAGAAAGTATAAAAAGAGAGAAAAATAGAAAGAGAAAAAAGAGGAAAAGCGAGAAAAAGAGAACGAGAAAACTCTCTCCCCGCCCTCGACCCCTCTCTCTCTCCCCCTCTCGCCTCCTCTCCCTCTCTCGCCCTCTCCCTCTCTCTCCCCTCTCCCTTTCTCTCTCCCCCTTTTCCTCTCTCCCTTTCGCTCTCTCCCTTTCTCCTCGCTCCATTTCCACTCTCTCGCCCTTCCTCGTCTCCCTTTCTCTCTCTCCCTATCTCTCTCTCCCTCTCCGCGCTCCACCTTTCCCTCTCTCCCTCTCTCTCTCTCCTCCCCTCCTCCCCCTCCCGCCCTCCCTCCCTCTCTCTCTCTCTCTCTCTCTCTCTCTCTCTCTCTTTTTCTCTCTCTCTCTCTCCTCTCTTTCTCTCTCTTCTCTCTCTCATCTCTCTCTTTCTCTCTCCCTCTTTCTCTCGCTCTCTCTCGCTCTCCTCTCTCTCGCTTCGCTTTAGCTCCTCTCCTCTTCTCTCTCTCTTTCTCCTCTCGCGCGCGCGCTCTCTCTATCTAAGAGATGGAGATACCAAAGGTCTATCGTTCGACAACTTTTAGTCCAGATACAAAAGAAAGAACCTAACCTGTTGTCAGTTTTCCTCTCCCCCGTTTCCCTTTCTGGTAAAGAAACGGCGACAACACTGGTGCGAAGAGATGAGTACATTTGTCTCATTCTACAAATTTCTCGTTAAGTTAAACCAGAGAGAGCTATAGTATCAGTTAAAATGCAGAATATGAAACATGGTTTTGAAAGGCCTTCATAATTTTAACTACTTGACGAAATTTTCAAGCAGAGATTTATATTAGTTGAGGACGGCTGGTTAATCAGGTAATAATTATATATTTTAATTTTAAATTAGTAAAATAAAAGAAAATGTCAAGTATCAGTTAAGAATGCTCGGGAAGTAGCACTCTGAAAAGAGGTGATTTATTTTCCAAGAGTTGGAACAATAAATTACTCACTTGTTTTTTTCCTGTACCAAGATATATTAAATAATGTTTGTTAAAATGGTATACAAATACAAGTTAAACGTTTTCTCGTCTTTTGTTTTGTTTGTACGCATATGCCTGTTGGTTCTGAATGTTTTGTTCAGGCAAATATTAAATATTGCAGATTACAAGCTTTCGAGGTATTATTTAACACTGTAAACCAGTTAATAATATTTATTAACAAATGCTTCACTCCTGTTTGTGCGTTGTTTTATATTTCGATTCCTCCTGTTATAAGCTTTCCTGACAATGGTAATCTTTTCGCACAGGTCTCGCCGGAGAAATAGGAAGGAGTACAAATACATGCTCCAGAGTTAGTACCGGGCTCCGCACAGAACTTGGAGCTCTGAACTATGACATGGCTGATCTAAAGTTTCTACTTCAAATCGACTAAGTACGTAGTATAACTATTTTTTGGGTAAAATGAAAAATTCTGCTTAGAATCCAGAATTTTTAAGAAGTATAATACGATTTATATAAATATGTGTATCTTATTAAAGTGAATCAGCAATATTTATCAATCTATAGGTCAATTTACAAGATATTCTCTCTCTCTTTCTTCCTCTCTCTCTCTCTCTCTCTCTTTCTCTATTTGTACATACTTAGATTGTAACTTTAATAGTGGTAACTATTTATTTATTACTAGTGTACAACTAACAAGTCTGTGAGAGTCCTTCATTGTAGTACCCAGCATTGTATACAACTCACTGCTGGTGATGTCGAAATCGTAGTTTCTCTGTAGCAGCTCCTGTTCTCTTGATGTTTTTGATGGACTGCCTTAATGTCAGCAGAATCTCGAGAACAGACTGGAATCGAATGTCACAAAGTGGTTCCTTCATCTTAGGGATCAAATCATAATCACACGGGCTTAAGCCCAGTGAATATGGTAGATGCAATGATACAGATCAGCTACAGGGTGTGCTGTGTGCACCCGAGCATTATCATGCAAAATTATTGGAGGGTTCTACAAAATATGTGGGCGCTTCATTCGCAACGCTGGGCACATAACATTTTCAACCAAGGTCGCTGCTCCTGTTTTGTAAACATGGCGAAACACAACTGCTTAGAGCGGCAACTCAGAGGAGACAAACTTCCTCTCTTCAAAGCTCATGCGCTTTAAGACATACGGACGAGTTCATTTACTATAAGATAGGTCAGGCGTATATTAATACGTGACAGAAGTTACAACAATTAACTCCGTGTGGTTTTGCTTGTACAGCAGTGTTGCCACTATCTTTTGTTACAGCTCACGTACACGCACACACACACACACACACACACACACACACACACACACACACACACACACATGCATTTATTTATGTCAATATAAGGCACTCACGTTAGAATATGTTCAATTCCGTTGACGCAGTTTTGCCTCTCGTCTTATAGGTATTTCCACGTGGAAACTTCACATGGCCTTACATGGCATGACCTGTCAGGAGAGGGATTTTAATTATGGATCACACGCATAATTTTTTGACAACATAAGGATATGGAATGAGACATCAGCTTAATGTCAGGGCCTTCTCCGAGACAACACAACATTAAGATGATACGCACCATTCACACACACATTCAAACCAAACATGGTGAATATTATGATGATTATGATGGTCGTATTATCTTCGGAAACCGTTTGACTCTTAAAGATTCCTGACAATCGTCTTGTGGGTGAGGAAAAAATCCTGGGAAACTTTTCCAGTTCGACAATAGAACCAGAGCCATCTGCATTACGAGGCAACTACGCGATGCTACTCCGGGCCATAGCGATCGACACATGTACAAGGTGCTCTAAAATTCCCCTTACTAACTTCTATGACTTGTAGAGAGATTACCCAGACAAACTTTGGAATGGATTCCACCTTTGAAATGAATAAGAGGTCGACCTACATTTAAATAGAAGGTTGATGGAAGAAGAGTATGAGGAAGCTAGCTTTGGAAGAATTGGAATGAGAAGATAGAGAAGAATGGAGAAAGAACATACAAATTTAAAAGCTTTGGGCATAGGAAGGTATTTTATTACACCGTAAACCTCTTTATAAATAAATCAATAAATAATATCTAATATATATAAATTATTGTTTATTTGTTTGCTCGTACTTTATGCGCGGCCATACCGTTGATCCGATTGTGATGGGGCTTTTTGCAAAATGTTCAGGAGATCCCCGGGATGAACATAGGCTATAAGAGAGTTCTGATATTCAACTCCTACACCCTTAAAAATCGCCCTTTGTAGTGGAAAATGTGAAAGAAGTAGCCCTCTGGACGCTTAAATGGCTTACGCTACTTAAACCATAACAAATACACAAAATCAATGTACACAGAATTTAATAGGCTATCTCAAAAAGCTCTACAAAAAGTCCGTGACAGCATATGTTTATCTCTTACGGATAACTCACAATAACCATTTTTGTCTTTCATTGATGCCAATAAGATCGAGACAAGTACGTAGATTCCTGTGCAAGCATAGCAGCACATGGCGGGCATTCTTTACGGATAACTCACAATAACGGATTATGTCTTTTAGCTTATTTATGCCAAGAAGATCGAGATAAGTAGATTCCCGGGCAACACCGGGTAATCAACACGGGGAATCTTAAAATAATTACGATATGCATTTATAATTATGTTTGATTTTACTTACTCAACTAATCATAAGAAGTAACTTCCATTAATTTTTGTAAACAGGGTAAACAGCACGGGGTGTCTAAAAATAATTACGATATAAAACTTTCCTTTTACTTATTCATCTAAACATAAAATAAATATTAATTTAAATTTACTTAGTCGTATCAGCACACGCCGGGTATTGCTAATTAATAATAAAAATAGTCTTCTTCTTCTTCACTTCCTGGTTTAGGCACGAGTTGCCTGTTCCGTCTTCACTAATAAATCTAAGACCATCTCTTCCGACGACGTCCGACATCTCTTCTTCCTCTTGGAAAATAATGGAAGATTTTATTTGGTAATCTACTTTCTTCCAATATGTTCTTTCCACTGTATCTTGTTGTTAAATATCTTTTCTTTTATGGAGTAGATCTGCAGTTCTTCACGGATATCCTCGTTTCTTATCTGGTCCATTCTAGTGCAGCCTTTTACTCTTCTTAAAAATTTCATCTCGGCTGCTTGGATTTTACTTTCTTGTTTGGTAGTGGTAATTCAAGATTCACTCCCATACAAAAGGACAGGGACAGCCATTGTTTTATAAAAAAATAATTTTGTTTGTTTACGGGCTTTATTATTCAATGTTCTATTTATTGTACCACAAATAGCTTGAAACTGATATTTTTGTGTTCAGTATCTTTATCATACCCATAGCTGATGTCACATCCTAAATATTTAAAGTGGGATACTTGTTCAATAATTTCGTCTCTAATTATTATTTTTGCACGCAGAGTATTTCTTCCACAAAATGCCATTACTTTTGTTTTACTTATTGACATTTTAAAATTATAATCGCTACATATTGCATTTAGTTTGTAAGCAGCCACCAATTGTAACAGATCTTCATCATGGTGTAGTAAGACTAAATCATCGGCGAAAAGTAAGTTATTAATACTTGAGTTATTGTTCAATCTAAGGCCATTGTCCATTATAATTTTCCATTGTTTCATAATGTCGTCGATATTAATAAAAATAGTAATATTTATAAATAGTTAGTACGTTTTATCCTTTAAAGGGGACATAGATAATACAATAGAAAGCATTTTAACAATTGATAAAATAACCTCACCGGGAATCGAACCTGTGACCTCTTGCACACAAATCAAGCCACTAAGAACTGAGCTAAATTTTGCTGCATTGTTGTGTTTAAAACGAATGCTCTTCAAAGGAAGAGGGGAAACGTATTGTAGCTCTACTGTGCAATTAGTTTACTCGTGTGAATCGCGCGTTAGAACTTGAAATATTCGAGATCAGGAATCGGCCCATTCTTTTTGTCGCTAAGTGTAGTACATGATAAAAAGTATAGTTCTCAGAAGAGAGAATGAAATAATTCGTGTATCCCAAAAATGACAGATCAACTAACAATAATATTTAATTAACAGTATTAATTGAAATTCTCCAGGCAATTAATTTAATTTCGTATTTGATATATTTTAATTAATCTCAATTTATAAGTTATACTTTTAAGTGCATGTTTTGACATAAATGTAGAAATGGATCGCTTGAAATACGGAAATAATTGATTTTTATTTAAAATGTAATGCAATCAAACGAATAAATATTTGCGAGAAACGTTCCTCTAATATATTCTACAAGTTATTATTAACGAAAAAATACAGCTGCAATGTTTAGTCCTTTAAAAATATTTATAAATTAACTTATTTGTACATTCTACATCATTACATTCTATTAATTTATTATCCAACATAAGTAAGTTACAAGAGTATCTAATATCTATTTACCAGGGCGATCTGCGTACCGAAACAATGTTAACACCATTTGCATGTACGAGGTTCAGGAGCAATATGAACACAACGAGAAGATAGGACCAGATATAGTTAGGTGCTATAAAAATTGTATAATAAAGCAGAAAAATAAAAATTGTACAATAAAACAACAATAACACTATGGAGTATTGTCGATGCTAGCAAACACAGAGAAGCAAACATAAACAAAACAGCACTTGTAAGTCCATGAATACCTGCAATACGTGTATCTTACTTACTTACTCACTGGCACTATCGAACCCGTAGGTTCATGGCAGCGCGGACATAAGCTCTCCATACATCCCTATCCTGAGCTAATGCTTTCCTATCATTTCCTGTGTAATCTACTTCCCTAAAATCATAGTTAATGTTATTCTCCCACCTCATTCTTGGTCTACCAACTGGGCGTTTTCCCTCTGGCTTTCCTACAAGAAGCTTCCATGCAAGTCTTTCTATCCCCATACGTGCAACATGTCCTGCCCATGGCAGTCTATGAGACTTAACTTTTCTTATTATATCCGGCTTCCCATAAATACCATGTAGTTCATTATTATGAAGTCTTCTCCATTCACCTGTCTGTTCATCTCTCTTTGGTCCAAAAATTTTCCTAAGTACTTTATTCTCAAATACTCGTAATCTCCTTTCCTCCCTTAAAGTAAGAGTCCATGTTTCGCACCCATATAATATAACTGGTAGAATAATAGTTTTATATATTTTCAGTTTAATGTTTTTTTGAAAGGAGTTGGGACATCAAGAGTCTCTGCAATGCTAAATAGCACGCATTTCCAGAATTGAGCCTATGTTTAATTTCTTTGTGCATCTCATTCCTATTTGTGATTATTGTACCTAGGTATTTGAATTCAGCCACTTCCTCAAAATTTCCCTCATTTGTCATTAGCTGTCCATTTCCATTATATAATTTATTTCTACGTGTGATATCAGAACTGAAATTAATGTTACTCGCTGAACGAATTAATCAGAGACTCTGCTGGACTGCATACCACTCCCCCCTTCCTCACTTTTCCACGTAATCCCTAACCTGTTGCATTTCTTTTGGTGTAGAATCCGCTAGGCCTGCTAGTTATCTTATAATATCTGATCTATAACAGTTTTTAAAATTATACTTTGTTTCATTGCGGAAGCATGATTCCAGTTATTTATAATTTATTGGAAAGAATGTTAAATATTTTATCATGAAAATATTGTCATTGATTCGTTTATGGTGTTGTGCTTACGTTACAAGGACACAATTTTAAACCAACAAACCAAAACATTTCTATATATATATATATATATATATATATATATATATATAGACCAGGACGTCCACTCAAAAGACTTCTGGATGGTGTTTCTCTTGAGGCCGAAACAGGTCAACAAATGGCCTAAATTCGTGAATGTACTATGATGATGATGATGATATATATATATATATATATACATACTAGAAGTCCTGCCACGCGTTGCTGTGCCTAAGGTATACGTTAAAAATTTAAATCAAGTTGCTGTCTTTCAGCACGATTACTTGAAACTCATTCTTACACACGAAATTATTAATATTGAAAATAAAATAAACACTGAACACACTTAAATTATGAAATAATCAATATTTGTAATTCAATTGAAATTCGCGGTTGCAATAAAAATCACAGCCATCTGGATCTCTCTTTGTTAAATAATAAACTAATTACCATACAAAATTACCTTACACCGCCATCTGTTACAATCGTATGAAACTCACAGGTAATTATAACTGTTTGTTAATTAATAAACAAGTAATTTGCAATAAAAAATAATGCGACTAAAAATTTAGTTATAAACTACCCTAAGTCTTAAGTTGGATCAAACTGCATACAGCGCGCAAAATTTTATTAAAATCGGTTCAGTAGTTCAGGATTCCATCGCGGACAAACAACGTGACACGAATTTTTTATATATTAAGATATATATATATGAAACGAATAGGTTTAATGTTACATTTCTTAAAGTTCATTGCCAACTGATTACAGTTTATATTTCCGATTCCTGTTTTCTAAGTTCCATCGGAATATTACCTGCAACTTAGCCGAGGTCTACCTGTGATGTTTTTACAAAGGGTGTCTCATTAATATTTTATTAAGTATTGCTGATGTCACTCATTCTAGCTGTATAACTTGTCCATCTCAATTTCCAAAGTTAATAACAATGATTCTATATTAGGTCAACGATATCCTCATTGTGAAGATTCTTACATTCTCCAATCTAATCTCTTATAGAACCAAATATTCGTCATGGCGTCCTATTTATCACACTTCTAGCTGGTTTTCTTTTCGAACCCATACCGAATCACAAGGAAAGTATAGTAATAGTATTAAAAGATTCCGGGCTATGTGGCCGTGGTCTATAACTGGCGTTTCCAGACGATTCTCCCTCAACTGCGGAGGGCATCTTCAGTGGCGAGCGCTTCCAGCTGTTGTTTTCCTGTCGTAGACTCGACTGCGAAATTTCTTGAATTGCGGTCAAAAAAGTAAAGCAGAGGATAGCAATAGCAAAAGAAGCTTTCAACAAGAACAGAAGCATTTTCTGCGGACCTTTGGCAAAAGAATTACGGAAGAGGCTGGTGAGGTGCTTGTGTGGAGTGTAGCATCGTATGGTACATAGACTTGGACATTACAACGGAATGAGGAAAAACCGACTGGAAGCTTTAGAGATGTGGATATTGAGCAGAATGGAACGTATAAAATGGACCTACAGTGTAAGAAATAAAGATGTGCTAGACAATTAGTATAATAAGTTTCAGTATATAATCATGATTAATTATTAGTCTCATATTTTTAGTAATTCTTCTTATTGGATTATTTCACGAATGAAATCAGGGGTCTCTTGAGTGAGCTTCCTAATGGGTGAAAGAAGAACAATGATGGAACTCATAAAGAAGAGGAAAATAAATTGGATTGGCCACTGGCTAAGAAGAAACTGCCTGCCGAAGGATGCTCTAGAAGGAATAGTGAACGGAAAGAAAGGTAGAGGCAGAAAAGGACATCAGATAATAGACAACATTAAAATAAATGGTTTGTATGCAGATACAAAAAGGAAAGCTGAGTTAAGGAAAGAGTGGAGAATACTGAGTTTGCAGTGAAAGACTTGTTCTTGAGCAGAACACTATGAATGAAATACTTATTAATTTTTATATTAATTAAATTTGTTGGATTTGGACAGTAGTGAAAACCAAACAGATATGATTTGTAATCATATTCGAAAGTAAGGACCCGTAATATAGCAACTTCCTGCTTCAGCGCTAGAGGTTAGCCACCAGACCATCTATATTTACGTCATGATTGTTTATAGACGTGTTAACATCTAAAGCACTTGTCTCTTTACGAGACAGAAAATGTTTTAACACCTGTTGATGAACGTATGCTGCTGTTCTAAAACAAAAAATAAAAAATGGAACTAATCGAAATTCTACAGAAACATTTATTGAAAGTAAGTAAGTAAAGCAGCTACAAATCTACATTATCAAGCATATTAATTGAAGAGCTGGTTCTTTATCTGGTAGAAATAAGATATTTTTTTCAAAATTTTACTGCGGCTGTGCAACCCTAGTTTGAATACATCAGCGTCAGAAACACCTTGAACAACTGCAAGTATGAAGACGGATTACTTCTCAGAAACTCGACTTCTCTCTTCACTCTGTTAATTACAGAACTCCTTCATTAAGTAGACCCGTGAAACTTCGTGTAATATTTTAATGAATTTCCTAGTTACATTTAATATACCTACCATCATGTAAAAGATGCAATTACACATTTTGTTGTTAAATACTCTATCAATTCCATTCTATTAATGTAGTTTAATATCTCATCTTGTAGGCACTTTTAAGAGCCACACGCCACCCGGACGTCACAGTGACAGCACTTGTCGGGAGAGGGATTTTACTATGGATCACACACATACTTTTTTGCCCACATAAGTACATGGAGGGCCTTCCCGACTGAATTATCAGCTCAATGTCAGGGTCTCCTCCGACACGACACAACATTAAGACGAAACACACAATCCACGCACACATTTATATTAAACAAATTCTTCATTTAAAATTTACCGACCTCATCATCCTAGTAATACCTTAGTTGCCTGCTAGATGTCTAATTGTGTCGGTACATTGACCGCATACCATTCGTGAGATCTGGGGCAAATACGCGTAACTAAATTAACTTGAGAGCATATAACAGAAATTTAGAAAATTCAAAATATGCTTACCACCTATTCCAATTTAATCATTGTTTGGATCCTAATTTTGAAATTTTACATATTTGTGATAAGGGTAAGAAGTTAGATCTTTTGGAGGCTGTAGAAATTAATAAATTTAAAATTAGTAAAAAACTGTTAAATTCTCAACTTGATTTGAATGAATCCCCTCTGTTAAATTAAAAAAATTAAATAAATATTGTTGTATTGTTGCTTAGATCAGTTGGAACACAATTCATAATTTGTTAACATGTCTGAAGAAGGGTACACTGTACCGAAACAGCTGTCACTGAATTATATAATAAATATGAAAATCAAATAAAACTACGTTTTATTTTTATTTAATTAATAAATATGGATTTTCATCAAGTAAACACCAACTCAATTGAATATTTTTATTTTAATGGGCTACTAATTCTAGGGTGCAGAACGCGATATTGAAGAGAATGGTTACAGATAGCAGTAATATTATTCACAAAGCCAAGCGCAATATACAAAGTGTCCCATTCAAACCTCCCACATTTTAATTAATCATAGCTAACAAAGTATGTGGAATTATGAAATGAGGCCGGTATTAAACGAAACAGAAACTCAAAGAATTTTCATTGCCGCACACTGATTGTTGTGGACTTCCCTGAAATCCTGCTCTAATTTCTTCAATATTTTCTTCTGAAACACGTGTACGAGCACTTCCTGATTCTTTTTTAACGCTTCCAGTCGCCAGAATCTTCTCAAACCATGCTTTAATAGTCTTCCCCATCAGGTGCATTTCCTCCATATCCTCTTCAGTAATTTCTTTGCACTGTAATTATTGAATTCGTCTCTGTATACCAGAAAATAGTATGTGCTAGTTGCTGAGGAGTCGCCATTTTGTTTTATGTCATTATTGTCCAACATGTGACAGACATGTACCGAAACAGCTGTCACTGAATTATATAATAAATTTGAAAACTACGTTTTATTTTTATTTAATTAACTTTGTCTGGTAACTCCCAACAAAGGAGAGGCTACGGTTCAACATTGGGTTGTACCCCAATGTAAATTGAAAATACTCTATTATCGCTAGGACATTTTTCAGTCAATAACTTTTCAGTAAAATAATACAATTTAACATTACTGTTTAATTTAAAGTATTATTTCATTGTTATTTATGGACGCTCTAATCTATTATTATGTTCGTCGTTTCATTTATCCAAAAGTTTATAATTTAGTTTTGATTACGTCACGAAATTGTACTTATAAAATGGCACTGAAATACCTTGAGGACTGAGGAAAATCGTACAAATTTTATCTTACGAGAGTTGAACTCAGGCCTTCAGATTATTAGTCTCAAACGCTACCGTCTGAGACGGCTTGCACAGTATTTTTAAATTACTCGTATTTTTTATTCTTTATCGCCCAGTGTATAAGCATGACTGAGGACGGACAATAGTACTAACCATAATTTAAATAAGGTGAATTATACAAGAGATGATTGGTTAACATCAGGATAGGGATGTATGGATAACGTATGTACGCATGGCCTTGAACCTCCGGGTTTGATACTTCCACTCATTTAGTTAATGCATTGTTAATAATATTTTTGGCTTCTGGAACTCGAAGTTAAGTGCCTCATTCTCTAAAGGTTTTCCGATGGTCCTTAGCGCCACATAAAATGTATTGTTGTTTCAATAAAATATAAATATGGTCGTCCTTTATCGGCGTGACATTTTCTTATTTTGAAGTTGAAAACTATAATGCTCTATCAAGTCGGAAGATTCAATATCTCATTTAATTACGTTTCGGAAATATCCTCATCCTCAGATAACACAAATATATCTGACAAGAGAACTGTGAACCGTTGCATGCCGAAACCTACCTAGAAATTTCTCTTAAAGAAACGTTGTGATATACCGCGACTATGTCAACAAATCTGCCGTTTTTGACTGCAAGACACTAAAATCCAGAGCCAAATATCTTTGATTTACACTATAGGTAAGTAATACAACTCCTGTATTGGCAGACCGGTGAACCCTCATTACCCACCGTTCGCGCCGCGTCCCGCGTCACTTAACTTCGTTCTTAAACTCATGCAGGGATGTATATCACCTCCGTATCGTGGGTTGCCATTATAATTTTTGATACATCACAAGGATTCTCCAGGAGACATTTCAAGGGAGGTTTCGGTATGCAATGACCTCATACATTTATTTTGACTTTAAATATATTGTATTTTTAGGAAGTAACGTATTTTATTAAATCGATGCCACCAGGTAGTAACGACCTTTCTAGTATATGTTTCCCACTTCTGAGGTTGGGGCGACTGGAAGGCTGAGTTACGACTGCCCCGGTGATTTGAAAGGTGGTGACGGTAATAATGCGCCAGGAGAGGCCTTAATCTAAACTTAATCCAATGAGGGGGTATACGATATTGATGATAATGATGTTCGGGAAAAAAACATCACCCATGAAAACTGTCCCGATCAGAGATCGAACGCGGGCCCTCCGCGTGAGAAGGCAGCATGCTACCTCGAGACCACAGAGGTGGAATGAAGTAAGACTTATGAGACTCGGAGTTGGAGATATTCTCAAAATCTTGGTTTTTTTTACACAACAGAAAGTTGCTTCAAGAAAATAAAATAACACCGTCCATTGCAGAAAAAAAAACTCCTTATTAGGGGGGGATATGTTCCGTAAATATGCCGCCAATATGGAATGGTTATTTGTATGAGTATATAGGGGATACGTTCCAAGGTTTCAAAATAATATAACAATTATCATAAGTAATGCCACGAGTGATTTCCAAATTATCGATAAATTCACGACTCACGAAGTGAGGAGTGAATTTATCTAGATAATTTGGAAATCAAGAGTGGCATTTGTTAGGACTACTTAACGAATAAAATTAAGCTGTTTACTCACAAATCATTATTTAACTATAGTTATTTTAAAATATTTATATATTTAATGTAAACGGCGATATTTGAAAACAAATCAAAAAAAAAAAAAAAAAAAAAAAAAAAAGAAACGACGAGGTACGCTTCATCTGCTTCTTTTATTTATCACTGCAACAGATCATACTATTTATTGCCAAAGGAACGCAATATTGTAAGAATGCTCTCTAGTGGAGAAAAAATGAAACATCAAACTGTATATTAATTGATTTTTGATGTTGTATGATGTAAATATGACAATTATATTTTTCTGGATTGTTACCTGGGAAAAAATACATTTAAGAAAGTGCAAACAGTGGTTTCTTTTTTTCTTTTTTTTTGTGGTATAATCAATTGCTACAAATGTTTTTATATTAACTCCCGCATGCGGCATGTGTAGACATTTATGCACTATATATACTCGTACAATCTGGTAGGCGTATTTCTCACAGCCTCAGTCACTGCAAAATAATGGTCAGACCTGTTCAGAATATTAAAAAGGATGAGCCTTCTTTAATATGGTAATTATAACACTAATAAATATTTCGTGAAACACGACTCTGATTGGTTGTAAAACAGAAATCATTGAAACGTGATTGGTCATTGACTCCCATTTGGGGCATGAGTTAATTAGTCAAAATAAAATAATTTAAGAGATTCTGAATAATTTCTTTTAATAGAATTCCTTATTTTGTCTTCGGATTTCTTGATGAATCGATTCGTTAACATTGAAACAGTGTGATATGGATGGAAACGACTCGCCAACGGGTAAACGGCGAAGCATTTATATTTTTACCTTAAACGGGAACATTCCTTTTTTCAGCTTAACAACTAATTTTTCGTTAATTTTACTCGGCATTATAAAGTGGGAAGAAAGACGAATAGACACGTGTTTTTCAATCAAATTGTTTGCAACGAAAGACAAGTTGAAACAATAAAACACCGATAGTGGCGACGGCGACATTTATCAAAGAACATAGCTGCATGTGAAACAAGGTGTCGCGTCGGCCGCTTTTAACAACTAACTTTAGGTTTAGTGACAATTACGGTTTGTTTTAGTTTCGTATTTATTTGTCCTTCACTCTTCGTAAAATCCGCCTTGGTACGTGCCTGCAGTAAAAAAAGACACCGATTCGTTAATAGAATAATGATACCTAATACTTCTGGATCTGCGAAAATAGAAACTTTAGTCGCGAATACAGGAAATGTGTCGCATTTTTTTAACATGCGAATAACGGAACCATAAATAAGGTGATTTTACTGAACACGTTTCTTTGGAATTTTAATTTAAAAGGTATTCTACTATAATGAAATTACTAAACCAAATACTGAAACCAAATATTTAATAATTTTCAATTGGTCTCAACTCAATCAAATCATATGTTCTATTAGGTTCCATTTCACCAAGATCCATTTATACACTGCTAAAAAAAATTAGGGGATATTGTAGAATAACCTATTTAGACTATGTTTTTAGGAAAAGTATTAGATGCAATCACTTTCTATTACTCCAAAAGAATGTGAACAAGAGTTTGAAGTCAATACGTAACCTCTGTACCACACCAGATGTCAAAGAGATCCTGATTAGGAATATGGCAAACAAAGCAACATTAACATGGGTGAAAATGTTTCTATAGTATGGTGTATGGTCTCCTCGAACGGCCAGCACTGCCTCACACCTGTGTGGCATTGATGCAATGAGCTCTTGGGGGATACGTGCCCACTCTTCCATAAGAGCAATGTGCAGCTCTGGGGAGGTGCTGGTCTGCCTGCAATGCGCCTGCCTAATGCATCCCACACATACTCAATCGGATTTAAATCCGTGGAGGAAGCTGGCCATTGCATACGCTCGATACCCTCCACTTCCAGCATGTCGTCCACCAAGCCAGCTCTGTGGGGTCGTGCATTATCGTCCATAAAAAGAAAAGAATCACCTATGGCACCAGCATAAGGCACGACAAAAGGTCGGAGAAGCTCGTCTCTATACCTTACCGCAGTCAAAGTACCACCTTGGATGACGTAGAGGTCCGTACGTCCACCACTACTGACTTCTGCCCACACCATCAATCCACCGCCACCATATGGGGATCTTTCACGTACAAAAGCTGGATTGTTTCGTGTCCCTTTTTCCCTCCAGATGAATACACGCCGACTATCACATTCCAAGTTGAATCGCGATTCATCAGAAAAAAAGAACTGATCTCCATTCGGCATGCCTCCATCCACGATGTTTCTCCCCCAGTTTCTGCGATCTCTACAGTGTTGTGGAGTTAACCTGGTACACACCATGGACCTACGGGCATAGAGACCACTTCCATGCATTCGATTAGGGACAGTTTGAGTTGACACCCTGCGTCCTGTTGTTGTTTGAAGTGTATTTCGCACTTGAGTTGCATTCTGCTGTCTATTCCGACGGGCTGTTAACAAGAGGTAATGGTCATCCCTTGCTGTTGTTGCCCGTGGTCGACCTTGTCCGGCTCTTCTGTGAACAGTATCTGTTCTTTGAAAACGATTCCAAAGTCTGGAAATCACGCTTTAAGACACCCGAATGGCTTGTGCCACCTCTTGTTGTGTCTGTCAAGCTTTCATCCTTCCTATGGCCCTCCAAGCCTTTGGTTCAGGTAAATCACGTTGTCGAGGCATCACTGTCCCTAAGGCAAGTCATTCACTAACTGAAAACTGGACTGGATTTAAAAACAGCAACAAAACATTCACCCCCACACCACACTTTCACATCAACAGTACAGAAACTGCCCTCTGGTGTGGTACCGAGGTTACGTAACAACTTCAAACTCTTGTTTACATTATCTTGGAGTAAAAGAAAGTGATTGCATCTAATACTATTCCAAAAAACATAGTCTTAATAGGTTATTCTACAATATCCCCTAATTTTTTTGAGCAGTGTACATTATACTTTTAACTTATGTGTGTGCAGTATCTATGCTTATGTCCGTGTAATTGTATATCCCCCAAGGATTTTCAGATCAAAATTTTGAAAGCGTTTTCATTGTTATAGATTATAGATTTTATCAAATGGTATTTATTAATAAAAAATGTCTTACAGTTACGTTAAATTTTCAACAATAAATATAATAATTGACATTTACAATGAATTATACAGATTTTTTTCAAATGCCCCAGGTTTGTCTTTCGCCATTCTTGGTTTCTCTCCTGGCATGGCGTACTTGTAACCCACTTCTGAGGTTGGGGCGCCTGGAAGGCGGGGTTACCTTGCCCCGATGATATGACGGGTGACGATGATGATAATGGTGCGCCAGGAGAGTCCCTAATACTAAGCTTAACCTAAGACGAATATGAATGATGATTGCGATGGCCATATGATTTCGGGGACAGTTTGGGCCCTAAAGTTTTCCTGACATTTGTCTTACAGGTGAGGAAAACCCCCGATAAAAACCTCACCCAGAAAAACTGTCCCGACCGGGGATCGAACCCGGGCCCGCTGCGTAACAAGGCAGCACGCTACCCACTTCATACGGATATTTCCGATTGAGGGTCTTTCCACTTTTCAGCGGTTGCCCTTTTACCAGCCGGCTGCTGACCCTTCACATCCACATGTGTCAATCACAGAGGTAGATGATCAACAGCCAGTGTAGGGGTGACATGTGGTTAGCATGTCGGGTCCCCCAGCCGTTATAGCTGGTTCCTCAACCTGGAGCCGCTACTTACTGTAGCTACCCAATTGCCTCACGATGCTGGGTGGGCACCGGTCCCATACTGGCGAAATACCATGAGAAAATTTCTTCCCCCATGGAGACTCGAACCAGCGCAAGTCCCGTAGCTCTGCGCCAAGGCTTCCTACCTTAACCGCTCGGCTACGGCGCGGGACACGGATATTTAATATATTATTTTCCGCGAGGAGGAAGGATTACTGCAACTGAATACACGTATCAACTGATTTTTTCTTGAGTATGGGTAAAAACGCGATTCGATGTGACAGACGTAAGTGGATGGATATGTATACATATAAAATTGATTTTACAAGGGAAAAAAGTACCTCATATTTTTTCCATATTTCTCCTGTAGGCCCAAGACTAAATTAACTGATCGGTCAATACGCTCTTCAACATAATCTCTTTCTTCTTGAAAGATATGATTTAATTATTTTCGAAACAAAATTAGTGTTTCTAAAATTCCTTTCCGCCGTTTCCTTACGACTGAAGGGACATTTCTAAAATTCCTTTCCGCCGTTTCCTTACGACTGAAGGGACATTTCTAAAATTCCTTTCCGCCGTTTCCTTACGACTGAAGGGACATTTCTAAAATTCCTTTCCGCCGTTTCCTTACGACTGAAGGGACATTTCTAAAATTCTTTCCGCCGTTTCCTTACGACTGAAGGGACATTTCTAAAATTCCTTTCCGCCGTTTCCTTACGACTGAAGGGACATTTCTAAAATTCCTTTCCGCCGTTTCCTTACGACTGAAGGGACATTTCTAAAATTCCTTTCCGCCGTTTCCTTACGACTGAAGGGACATTTCTAAAATTCTTTCCGCCGTTTCCTTACGACTGAAGGGACATTTCTAAAATTCCTGTCCGCCGTTTCCTTACGACTGAAGGGACATTTCTAAAATTCCTTTCCGCCGTTTCCTTACGACTGAAGGGACATTTCTAAAATTCCTTTCCGCCGTTTCCTTACGACTGAAGGGACATTTCTAAAATTCCTTTCCGCCGTTTCCTTACGACTGAAGGGACATTTCTAAAATTCCTTTCCGCCGTTTCCTTACGACTGAAGGGACATTTCTAAAATTCCTTTCCGCCGTTTCCTTACGACTGAAGGGACATTTCTAAAATTCCTTTCCGCCGTTTCCTTACGACTGAAGGGACATTTCTAAAATTCCTTTCCGCCGTTTCCTTACGACTGAAGGGACATTCTAATTTATCATAAGTAATGCCACTAGTGATTTCCGAATTATCAAATTCACGACTCACGAAGTGAGGAGTGAATTTATCTAGAGAATTTGGAAATCAAGAGTGACATTTGTTAGGACTATTTAACGAATAAGGGACACGCCGTAGCGTAGTGGTTAAGGTACTGCGCTACAAGCCAGAAGGTTGCGGGTCCAAGTCCCGGTGGGGTCAGGATTTTTAAACTGACCCAAATTTCCTGGCGGCACTATGGCCCTGGGGTCGACTCAGCCTCTAACGGAAATGAGTACCAGACGCTTGTTCTGGGGTAAAGGCGGCCGTCACGCAGGGCTGACTACCCGGCTGACATCAAGTGCCGATTGTCTAGAAAAAAGTGGGAGCCTTAACCTCCCACTACCCCAAGGGCCTCCTGAGGCCTCTCGTGGGATCACTTTACTTTACTTATTTAACGAATAAAATTAAGCTGTTTACTCACAAATCATTATTTAACTATAGTTATTTTAAAATATTTATATATTTAATGTAAACGGCGATGTTTGAAAACAAATGACAAACGATAGGTACGCTTCATCTGCTTCTTTTGTTTATCACTGCAACCAGATCATACTATTTATTGCCAAAGGAACGCAATATTGTAAGAATGCACTCTAGTGGAGAAAAAATGAAACACATCAAACGGTATATTAATTCATTTCTGATGTCGTATGATGTAAATATGACAATTATATTTTTCTGGGAAAAAATACATTTAAGAAAGTGCAAACAGTGGTTTCTTTTTTTGGTGGTATAATGAATTGCTACAAATGTTTTTATATTAATTGCCGCATGCGGCATGTATTGACATTCATGCACTATATATACAATCTGGTATAGGTGTATCAATGATTCCTGAGGAATGAAATTTGTAATGAGAGCTTAGATGCGAGTCCTGTACTAACCAGTTGTAGGTCTCAGCCAATAGGAAGTATGACCACACGTCATTGCTAACTCCCTCGCTAGCTGCTCGCTAGCGAATATCAAATACAGTCACTGCTAAATATTTTTTAAATCTCGCTACAAAAATTAATTAATATAGGTAAACTTTATCGTAGACTGCGATGGGCAGGACATGTGGCACGAATGGGGAATGAAATACGTGCATGGAAGCTTCTTATCCGAAAACCAGAGGGAAAACGCCCAATTGGTAGACCAAGAATGAGGCGGGAGAATAACATTAACTATGAATTGAGGGACGTAGATTTTACAGGGAATGAATGAAAAACATTAGCTCAGGATAGGGATGTATGGAGAGCTTATGTCCGTGCGGCCATGAACCTACGGGTTCGATAGTGCCAGTGAGTAAGTAAATAAGAATAATAGTTTTATATATTTTCAGTTTAACGTTTTTTGAAAGGAGTTGGGACATCTAGAGTCTCTGCAATGCATAATAGCAAGCATTTCCAGAATTGAGCCTATGTTTAATTTCTTTATTTATATCATAATTATTTATAGATACCCCGTGCTGTTTACCCAGCGTTGCCCAGGAATCTGCTCATCCCGATCTTCTTGGTATAAATGAGCTGAAAGACGAAAATTAATGTACTTCTTATGATTAGTTGAATAAGTAAAATGAAAAATAATTATAAAAGTATATCGTAATTATGTTAAAATTCTCCGTGCTGATAACCCGGTGTTGCCCGGGAATTTACTTATCTCGATCTTCTTGGCATAAATGAGTTAAAAGGCAAAATTCGTTATTGTGAGTTATCCATAAAAGAATACCCACCATCTGCCGCTGTGCTTGCACAGGGATCTATGTACTTGTCTCGATCTTCTTGGCACCAATGAAAGACAAAAATGGTTATTGTGAGTTATTCGTAAAAGATAAACATATGCTGTCGCGGAATTTTTTGTAGACCTTTTTGAGGTAGCCTATTAAATTCTGTGTACATTAATTTTGTGTATTTGTTATGGTTTAGGCAGCGTAAGCCATTTAAGCGTCCAGAGTGCTACTTCTTTCACCTTCTCCACTACAAAGGACGATTTGTATGGGTGTAGGAGTTGAGTATCATAACTCTCTTATAGCCTATGTTCATCCCGGGAATCACCTGGACGTTTTGCAAGAAGCCCCATCACAATCGGATCAACGGTACGGCCGCGCATAAAGTACGAACAAACAAACAAACATTCATTTTATATATTAGATATTACATCGATCGTAAACCCTTTCCTCAACCCGGATTAGTTATCATAAGTAATACCACGAGCGATTTCCAATCCAGAAAATTTGGAAATCAAGAGTGGCATTTGCTAGGACCATTTAAGAATAAAATTAAGCTGTTTACTCACAAATCATTATTTAACTATAGTTATTTTAAAATATTTACCGGTATATATTTATTGTAAACAGCGATGTTTGAAAACAAATGAGAAACGATTGGTACGCTTCATTTGCTTCTTTCGTTCGTCACTGCAACCAGATCTTCTTCTTCTTCCTTCCAAGTATTAGGCCAAGGCCTGTTACGATCCTATAGAAAATTTTCCCTCCAGCGTTTCATAGGACGGCCCAGTGATCTTCGTCCTCTTGGTATATAATTATAAACAGCTTTGGGGATCCAATTTGAACTCATTCTTTCTAGTTGGTATTTCCAATTTAGTTGGTACTGTTTAATATATTCCAAAATTGGCGTAGTCTTCAATTCTTTTAAGATATCGGTGTTCCTTTTCTGATCCCATTTGGTGTTACCTGCCGTTCTGTGCATGAATCTCATTTCACAACCCGTTATTCTGCTTTCATGTTGTCTTTTTTGTGTCAATGCTTCACTACCATAGGTCAACACTGGTCTAGCCAAAGTGTGATATAAACGTAATCTGGTATGTTTTTGTACAAGGGATGGTTTCATAACTTGATTAATAATTCCCAAACTTTTATTATAACTAGTAATTTTTTCAGGGATATCCTTTTCATCCCAGATAGAGAGATAATATCCAAGATATTTAAATTGATTAGATCTCTCTAAAATTTTATTCTGGAGACAGATTTTACTTTGTATGGGGTCCTTCCCATGAAATGCCATAATTTTAGTTTTGTTAACTGATATTTCTATATTAAATTTGGCAGCTATTTTTTGTAAATTATAAATTGATTGTTGCAAATCATTTTTGGAAAGTGCCAGAAGAGCTAAATTGTCTGCAAAAAGAATAGCATCGAGTTTGAGGTTCCTATTGATGGGTATATATCCTCGTGTTTTCCTCCATTCGTTTTTTAATTTATTCATATATATAATAAAAAGCACTGGTGAAAGTCCACATCCCTGTCTTACTCCAGTGTTGATCTTTTCCCAAGAAGATAATTTGCCATCTTGTTTAACAGAGATTTCATTATCTTTATAGATGTTGAAGATATTAGTAATATATTGTTGTGGAACGTTATCCTCAGCTAAAATTTGTAGTAATATATTTCTGTCTACTTTGTCAAAAGCCTTTATGAAGTCAACGAAGGCGATATGAGTTTCTATATTGAATTCCTTGTGCTTTTCCAATAGTAGTTTTAGAGTAAAGAATCCATCTGTACAAGCAACCAGATCATATTATTTATTACCAAAGGAACACAATATTAAGGGTGCACTCTAGTGGAGAAAAAATGAAACACATCAGACTGTATATTCATTCATTTCTGATGTCCTATGTTGTAAATATGACAATTATATTTTTCTGGAAAAAAATACATTTAAGAAAGTGCAAACAGTGGTATAATCAATTGGTACAAATGTTTTTATATTAACTCCCGCAAACGGTATGTTTTGACATGCATGCACTATATATACAATCTAGTAACCGTATTTCAGTCGGTCAGTCACTGCAAAATAATGATATGACCTATTCAGAATGTTAAAAAGGAGGTGCTTTGTTTATTATGATGAACTTTAGTTGGTAAATTCTAGGCGAAACACGACTGTGATTGGTTGTAAATCAAAAATCATTGTTACGTGATTGTTCATTGACTCCCAATTGGAGCATGTAATTTTATTAAGCATTAATCCATGAATATAATTGGTATGAGCTTATAGCTCGCGCCCTCTAAATGGGGGAGTCCTTAACGTCATTGATGCACATGGGGAAACAAGAGATAGGTTGGTACTACTAACTCACCTGTTATTACTGAAGACGCATTTCAAATGCGAATTTATACTAACAAGGGAACTTCCACCATTGAATGCCGACACCTACCTCGAAATTTCTACCTGAGAAGGGTTGTGATGTACCAAGGACCTCTCCAAAAAAACTGCTGTATTTAATTGCAAGCCATTAAAATCCAACGCCAAAGCTCTCATTTAAACTACACGGATGTAATACAACTCATGAATTGGTACATTGGACAATTATCACTACCTGCCGTCCGCGCCGCGTCCCGCCTCATTTCTCGTATCTCTTACAGAAGCAGGGATTCCATTTCCTACGAACAGAGGATTCCCATTGCTGCATACTGGCTTCGATTTCTGTGATTTGCAGTTAAAAACGTCGTATATTTTTTGACACGACGTTGGTACATCACAACAGTTCTCTGGGAGAAGTATTATGGTTTTTCACCAGATGGGATCGGAAAAGGAACACCGATATCTTAAAAGAATTGAAGACTACGCCAATTTTGGAATATATTAAACAGTACCAACTAAATTCGAAACACCATCTTGAAAGAATGAGTTCAAATCGGATCCCCAAAGCTGTTTATAATTATATACCAAGAGGACGAAGATCACTGGGCCGTCCTATGAAACGCTGGAGGGAAAATTTTCTATAGGATCGTAACAGGCCTTGGCCTAATACTTGGAAGGAACAAGAAGAAGAAGAAGTATTATGGTTAGTTTCGTCATGCAATGGTTAGCTATCTTGTTAGAAGTGATTCTGATATATACCAAATGTATAACTGACTGCAAAATTATGGCGTATAGCACACGAGAGGAACTATCTAAATAGTAATAAAAACAACAAAGACAGCGTTTTCTTTCAGAAATAAAATAAGTTAAAATATACGTTGTTAGGTAAAATCCGTCGTCCTCAACTTATAAAACGTATAATCGTTATGCATGTAGGCCTTTCAGGACATCCGTCCCATCTTCAGCAGTACATTAGTCTCTACAGCATACAGTATGGTGTTTGATGCTGTTGGTCCTAATGTGGCTATGTCAGGTCTTACCTTTACAAATGTAGATGAAGAGGTAGTCCTTATGACGGGATTACGATCTAGGTTCGTTGATGTTGCGTTGAGTTACGTTGCGTTGAGAGGGCAAGTTACAACGCACAATTTGAGTAGGTGTATCATGATCAACGCTCTAGCTCACTCTGTTGTCAGTACCGAGAACTGCAAAGGCTCACAGTCAGCTGTTTGATGAACTTGCACTCATTTATTTGCATTTTATGTATTGTATTTAAAGAAGGGAAATATGTTAAGGCGAAAAATGGTAAATTGACATATTATGGCAGTACTTACATTGTAAAATATTTCATATTTATTTCCAAATAGCTTCCTTTGATACCCATATTTTTATATTTTGGGTGATTTTTGTTGTATAGAAATTCGCGCGATCGCAAAAACTTAATAAGCACATCGTCTCTCATGTTGATATCCATCCATAGTAATTCTGCCCGAAGGCAGGTCCTTCACTGCAATCATAGCATTTTCATGCTATGCTTGCAGCTTTACTAGGGAATTGTAGGTGTGGTAGCTTCCCGTTGCTTTCCACACCGTGAAGGATGACCATGATGATGATAGTGATAAGGATGATGATGATGATGATAATGGCCATATGATTTCGGGGACCGTTTGGGCCTTAAAGTTTCCTGACATTTGTCTTACAGGTGAGGAAAAGCCCCGATAAAAACCTCACCCAGAAAAACTGCCCCGACCGGGGATCGAACCCGGCCCGCTGCGTGACAAGGCAGCACGCTACCTCGAGACCCACAGCGGTGGAATCATGTTGATATAGTTACTAAAATATCAAGATATTGTAATTTATTGGCTCCAAAAAGGTCAGGAACAATCAGCTAGAAACAAATGGAATGCGGCAATCGTCAATGTCACGATATTGAACGATATGCTATTACGTCTGTCTTTGCTGAAACTCGACTTTGCCAATCTACAGCCATCGCCATCACGCGGCGTACCCTGCAAACGTTCATCATAATGTGATACTTACTTACTCTTACTCACTGGCACTATCGAACCCGTAGGTTGATGGCCGCGCGGACATAAGCTCTCCATACATCCCTATCCTGAGCTAATGCTTTCCAATCATTCCCTGTATAATCTACTTCCCTCAAATCATAATTAATGTTGTTCTGCCACCTCATTCTTGGTCTACCAACTGGGCGTTTTCCCTCTGGTTTTCCTGCAAGAAGCTTCCATGCACGTCTTTCATTCCCCCATACGCGCAACATGTCCTGCCCATCGCAGTCTACGAGACCTAACTGTTCTTATTATATCTGGCTTCCTATAAAGACCATGTGGTTCAATGTTATTTAGTCTTCTCCATTCATTCACCTGTCTGTTCATCTCTCTTTGGTCCAAAAATTTTCGTACGTACTTTATTCTCAAATACTCGTAATCTCCTTTCCACCCTTAAAGTAAGAGTCCATGTTTCGCACCCATATAATATAACTGGTAGAATAATAAATTAAAGTGATCCCGTAACAGGCCTCAGGAGGCCCTTGGGGTAGTAGGAGGTTAAGGCTCCCACTTTTTCTAGACAATCGACAATTTATGTCAGCCGGGTTGTCAGCCCTGCGTTACGGCCGCCTTTACCCCAGAACAAGCGTCTGGTACTCATTTCCGTTAGAGGCTGAGTCGACCCCAGGGGCATAGTGCCGCCAGAGGGTTTGGGTCAGTTTAAAAATCCTGACCCCAACGGGACTTGATCCCTCGACCCTCCGGCTTGTAGCTCAGTGCCTTAACCACTACGCTACAGTTTTATATATTTTCAGCTTAGCGTTTTTTGAAAGGAGTTGGGACATCAAAAGTCTGCAATGTATAATAGCATGCATTTCCAGAATTGAGCTTATGTTTAATTTCCTTGTGCATCTCATTCCTATTTGTGATTATTGTTCCTAGGTATTTCAATTCAGCCACTTCCTCAAAATTTCCCTCATTTTTCATTAGCTGTCCATTTCCATTATATACTGAATGTCTACGTGTGACCATATATTTAGGTTTACTGATATTTACTTCCAGTCCTAATTTCTTAGTGTTACTCAATAGTGTGTGCGTGTTGGCCTTTTAGTATCTCCTCGCTATCGGCCAACAATACTACATCATCAGCATAAACTAACAGTGATACGTGGAAGATACATTTGATAAACATGAACGAACTCAAACGTAACGCAACGCAATGAACGTTGATTGTAATCCCACCATTAGACTATAAGACGATACGTAACAACGATAGATACTTGCCAGTTTACAGAGCGCCATGTATAAACATCATTTCTTGCGCGATTGTGCGTTCTGTCGTACTTACAGCAATGACGACCATGATTGAAAGTTCAACTTCCTAATTTCGGGGTTGTCAACCTAAATAACTATACTGTAATATTAAATATCACAACGCATCTGCGGGAAGTAAAACCACTGTCCTTTATGTATATGCAAAAATATATCCAAAAAGTAGATTTAGTATACATTATACGAAAGATATCACTGCATTTTAAATGAACTGAACTTTATTTGAAACAATATTGAAAGTTGACTTAACTAAATTCTACTGAAAACTTTTAGACTTTTTAGCATTACGTCTAATAAGAAATGGACAGAACACTTAATGAGAATGAACAACGAAAGAATACCAAAAAGAACCTTCCGGTATAATCCCAGAGGAACAAGAGATGTTGGCCGACCACGTAGAAGATGGACTCCACTTTTAGCTTCGCCGGAACAGGCTGCATAGCCTAAACCTTGTAGTAGAAGAAGAAGAAGCTTTACGTCCAATGTTGTTCTTTTTGAGGAAGCTAACTAGTGTAACAAAATCTGCAATATTGATACCTTCTTTTAAATTTATCATCGTCATCAGCATTGAATATTCTGACCACAAACTCGTTGGAGACTTTAATGTTTCACTCCTAAGCACGAAATAATCAACCATACTTTTTTCACTTACACTACAATTCTTCTCCTGCAGCCAATTTCTGAATGAAATATATGTTTTTTTTTCAGATCTTAATTTAGATTCCTCTGTCACTAAAGAAGCACACCCAACATCTAACGCTTCTTCAATTTCATCGTTTTCATTACAATCATTCATACTTGCAGCCATTTTATGAGAGATTATATCAAGGGCTGCTGTAATTTCAACAATTATTTTCGACATTTAGCATATATAAATTAGCCAGACTGCTAACGCAGTCAATTGTTTATAATGAACGCAAATATTTCCAACAAAGATTTTATTATTTTACTATTATCGCGCAAAAAATAATGTACAACGCACGTTCGAGAAGCGTGTTACAGAATCTCGCTGTCGCTCGGTTTTTAAACATTTTCCTCGATTTTGTAAATACCACTACCCAATATCGTATTGTAATATACATCATCATCATCATCATCATCATAGTACATTCACGAATTTAGGCCATTTGTTGACCTGTTTCGGCCTCAAGAGAAATACCATCCAAAAGTCTTTTGAGTGGACGTCCTGGTCTTCTTCTTTCTGCAGGTTTATATCTTAACATTTGTTTGGGTATTCTGTGATCTTCCATTCGATTAACATGTTGTTCTTTTTGAGGAAGCTAACTAGTGTAACAAAATCTGCAATATTGATACCTTCTTTTAAATTTATCATCGTCATCAGCATTGAATATTCTGACCACAAACTCGTTGGAGACTTTAATGTTTCACTCCTAAGCACGAAATAATCAACCATACTTTTTTCACTTACACTACAATTCTTCTCCTGCAGCCAATTTCTGAATGAAATATATGTTTTTTTTTCAGATCTTAATTTAGATTCCTCTGTCACTAAAGAAGCACACCCAACATCTAAAATTAAATATTATGTTGCATTCACTTGACACAAAATCAGAAATGTTGTTTTCTAAAGATTCCATGTGTAATTCTTCTAAGATGTCTTCATTTTTTTTGTGATCTAGTAGTGTGTATCCTGCAGTCCTCCGAAGGTATCTCATTTCAGCAGATCTAAGTCTCTGTATATCCTTCTGTTTCAATGTTCATACTTCGCTACCATACAAAAGAGTTGGAAGAGCCAGTGTTTTATACCATTTTAGTCTTGGATGTTTTTGGACTAACTGTGGCTTGAAGATAGAATTTATTAACCCTACAATTCTTAAACATTTAGATATTTTTGCATTTACATCCTTTTCTTCTTCATATGAGATATTGCATCCTAGATATGTAAAATTGTTCACCTGCTCCAAAATTTTATTGTCCAGTACAATTGTAATATACAATTATTTTATGTGATACAATTTTGTATTATTAGCAGGCAGCGCATTTTTGTTTCCGAACGTGGAGGAGATCGAGTAGTTACTACTTGTTCATTTGTTACGTCACGTGAATGCATAAGCAGTTTGAAACTGTAAACAGATACGCACATACGGACCATAATCTTGGTAAATACAAGTGTTCCATTGTCAACATTGTTTATGTAAAACAAGAAGTTCTCCATCATTATTATGTACCGAACTATTCCTTTGGTAGCGCCTTGACGTAACATTCAGGGTAGCAGTTTGGTGTTATTATCCACACTATGATTTACTTCTTGAAATCCATATATTTATGTGTTGAAATTCATGTGGTTGAAGCAAGGAGATGCACTTACTCCTCTACTATTTAATTTTGTACTAGAGCATGCCATTAAATCTTTAGAGAATGATGAAGGCTTACATCTGAATAGTATTAATAAGCTGTTGGTTTATGCTGATGATGTAGTACTACTGGCCGATAGCGAGGAGATACGAAAGGCCAACACGCACACACTATTGAGTAGCACTAAGAAATTAGGACTGGAAGTAAATATCAATAAAACTAAATATATGGTCACACGTATAAATTCAGTATATAATGGAAATGGACAGCTAATGACAAATGAGGGAAATTTTGAGGAAGTGGCTGAATTCAAATACCTAGGAACAATAATCACAAATAGGAATGAGATGCACAAAAAAATTAAACATAGGCTCAATTCTGGAAATGCGTGCTAATATGCATTGCAGAGACTTTTGATGTCCCAACTCCTTTCAAAAAACGTTAAGCTGAAAATATATAAAACTATTATTGTACCAGTTATATTATATGGGTGCGAAACATGGACTCTTACTTTAAGGGAGGAAAGGAGATTACGAGTATTTGAGAATAAAGTACTTAGGAAAATGTTTGGACCAAAGAGAGATGAACAGACAGGTGAATGGAGAAGACTGCATAACAATGAACTACATGGTCTTTATAGGAAGCCAGATATAATAAGAACAGTTAAGTCTCGTAGACTGCGATGGGCAGGACATGTTGCACGTATGGGGAATGAAAGACGTGCATGGAAACGTCTTGTAGGAAAGCCAGAAGGAAAACGCCCAGTTGGTAGACCAAGAATGAGGTGGGAGAACAACATTAAGTATGATTTGAGGGAAGTAGATTATACAGAGAATGATTGGAAAGCATTAGCTCAGGATAGGGATGTATGGAGAGCTTATGTCCGCGCGGCCATGAACCTGCGGTTTCGATAGTGCCAGTGAGTAAGTAAGTTAAAATTCATGTATCGAAACAATTGCGTTTTATTTTCTTTCTAACCAGATTATTTTCTAGTTTGGAATTGTGATTGCATTACTTAAAACAAGTGCAATTAAAAACTAGTGCTCTTTCTCTCGGCAAACGACTTTATTTTGTGGTGTTCATAGGTCGTATATCGTGATCGTACGATGTCCTATTCTGTAGAAGACTGGTGTGTTGTACGTTTAAATTGGAAAGTAAATTGTTTCTGTTTAGTCCTTTGAGAAGGATCTGGTTTCTCAAGACATTTATTTTTTCTCTGTGAAATATTACTCAGGGGGTTCGGTATACATTTATCTCCAATCGGGAAACGAATCTTCCACTAGATTTTAGTTCCATAAAATGCTACATATAGCAATAAATTTTCCATTAAAATTACATAAAATGGGATTACGATGCAATAATAAATTAACGTAGCTACATACAAAAGAGTTCGGATTAACAAGGGAATTGTATTATCGTCATTATTGTTCTTATTGATTGGAAAGGAAAAAGGAAAAATGGCAGTAACCAAAAACTTCACAGATTTAGGATTCTTACTTTATGTTCAGTTCCTGAATACTTACTTAATCACTGGCACTATCGAATCCGTAGGTTCATGGCCGCACGGACATAAGCTCTCCATACATACCTATCCTGATCTAATGCTTTCCAATCATTCCCTGTGTAATCTACTTCCCTCAAATCATAGTTAATGTTATTCTCCCACCTCATTCTTGGTCTACCAACTGGGCGTTTTCCCTGTGGCTTTCCTACAAAAAGCTTCCATGCACGTCTTTCATTCCCCATACGTGCAACATGTCCTGCCCATCGCAGTCTACGAGATTTAACTGTTCTTATTATATCCGGCTTCCTATAAAGACCATGTAGTTCATTGTTACGTAGTCTTCTCCATTCACCTATCTGTTCATCTATATTTGGTCCAAAAATTTTCCTAAGTACTTTATTCACAAATACTTGTAATCTCCTTTCCTGTCTTAAAGTAAGAGTCCATGTTTCGCACCCATATAATATAACTGGTAGTTTTATATATTTTCAGTTTAACGTTTTTTGAAAGGAGTTGGGACATCAAGAGTGTCTGCAATGCATAATAGCATGCATTTCCAGAATTGAGTCTATGTTTAATTTCTTTGTGCATCTCATTCCTATTTGTGATTATTGTTCCTAGGTATTTGAATTCAGCCACTTCCTCAAAATTAGCCCCATTTGCCATTATCTGTCCATTTGCATTATATAATGAATTTCTACGTGTGACCATATATTTAGTTTTATTGATATTTACTTCCAGTCCTAATTTCTTAGTGTTACTCAATAGTGTCCATGGAAAATATGAAAAACCACTCAGAACGGCACAGGTAGGCGTAACTACATTTCTACTCAATGTATATATGGCCATAGCCGAGTGGTAAAGGCAAGATGCCATGGCACAGAGCTATGGGACTTGAGCTAGTTCGGTCTCCACGGTGGAAGACATTTTCTCATGGAATTTCGGCCGGTATGGGTCTGGTGCCCACCTAACATTGTGAGGATCTTGGGAAGCTATAATAAGCAGCGACTCCAGATTGAGAAAACCAGGTATAACGGCTGAGGGACTCGACATGTTAACTTCATGTCACTGCTACACTGGCTAGACGATCTTATACCTCTGTGTTTAACACATGTGGATGCGAGACCAGCAGCCGGTTAAAGGCATTCTAGGTCTCTCATGCCGCGGAATTTTGTTTGTCTGTTTGTTTTGTAATAATAATAATAATAATAATAATAATAATAATAATAATAATAATAATAATAATAATAATAATAATAATAATAATAATAATAATAATAGCTTTATTTTACCTGGCAGAGTTAAGGCCTTAAGGCCTTGTCTACCACTCAACCAGGTGGGAGAATAATATTAACCATGATTTGAGGTAAGTAGACTATACTGGGAATGATTGGAAATATTAGCTCAGGACAGGGATGTATGGAGAGATTATATCCGCGCTGCTATGAAGCTAAGGGTTCGATAATATCAGTGAGTTAGTTAGTTAGATATCTTAAGGTTTCATAGTTTAGTCAGTTGTTGACACAGTTTTCGAGGTTCACAACATTTTTTGATATTTTGAGAAATAGTTGAATTTTATTGAATTTATAGTATGTTTACTTAACCCTTAAATTGTCAATACAATATTTTCTCGTGCCAGTTATTTAAATGTTTCGGACCGCAAGCAAAATAAATTCATTTTAAACATTGTTATTATTATACATTATTGCGTAATTTGACATAAATATAAGTAATTTTTACTCGTTTGTTTTTCTATTGATCTAAAAACAAAATTAAATAAATTAAATCAATGTATCCAATAAGATACATTTTTAATTCACGGGTTAAAATGAATTATGGTAAACATTTTTTGCATTATCTCTTCTATCATTATAGCTATTTTCTTTCAGGCATTTCACTTTTTAATTTGTATGAATGCAAAAAGGATTAATGGGGGTTCCAACCCGGCCGAGCACGATGGATTATTGAGGGCGTAAAAATCTTGAGAATGATTTCCATCGGTTGGAAATTAAAGCAGTGGGTCTAATGTCGAAGATTTACGGAAAGTAAAAGAACCTCAAGTCCGAAGTAAAGTTCTGTAAACAAATTATGTCCGCTCTTTCACGCCCAGATTTGAATTACAACGTTAAGTACCTAACTCCTTAAAAGACTTCAGTAAAAAATAACTAGCTTAGTAATTAATTAGTTACCTCCGTTAGATAAGTTATCGGAGAATCTAAATGCAATTTTCCATTTAAAAAACTGAAAAAAGCTGCTTCTTTACGATGGGGGAAAAAATTATATCACAAGATAGTTGTATATAATACTCGTATATTAAAGAACACTTGGCAATATTCCTAAGTCTATACCTTAACTGCCATCGTCGCAATTACTCTCATTACTAGAAATAGACTACATAAATCTACCAGGAAAAAAAAAAAAGGATTCCATACCTTTCTGTATTTTTCTAGACTGCGTTGTCTTTGAAACCTAGACTGAATTTTAGAGGGGTTCAGAATTCCTAACAAGTTATAACTTTTTCGTAGTGTGTCTAAATGGCACCAAGAATAGATTGCGTGTAGGCAAACCGTTTTCTGATACTTTTGAAATTATCTGTGGGTTAAGGCAAGGAGATGCACTAACTCCTTGTTAGTTCACTGTTAGTTTATGCTGCTAATTTAGTATTATTTTTTTTTAGATTTAGATTTAGATTTATTTAGCCTGGTGGAGTTAAGGCCATGTGGCCTTCTCTTCCACTCACCAGGACAAACATATATTACATCAGAATATAACAATCTTAATTAACTCTAATATTAAACACTAAGTAAAAATTTGATCAAAAGATAATATCTAATATACATATTACGATCTATAATACAACCTGTTAATATTAGTTAAAATTAAGACTAAAACTAATAATAAAATGTATACAAACAAGGCATATTAAATTGTCCCTGTCTAGTGTATATAAAAAACAAAGGAAAATAATGAGATATAGAAAACTAATTTTACGATTATACAATATTTAAAACAAAACAAAAATATTTGTTATTCTTAATATTATTTTCATAAATAATTAAATATATTAATATTGCTAAAAGAATATTATCAGTGAGGTGTATAAGTTAGTTTGTTATTAAATAATTCTTTAGTTTGTTTTTGAAGGATGTTATAGTTTGACACTCTCTGACATAGGACGGAAGGGAATTCCATGTTTTGGTAAGTGAGACCGTAAGAGATATAGGCTTTAGCGAGGAAATACTAACGGCCAACATGCATACTCTATTGAATAACACTAAGAATTTGGGCTGGAAGTAAACATCAATTTAACTAAATATATGGTTACACAACATATAGAAATATATTATATAACGGAAATAGGCAGTTAATGATAAATGAGTGACATTTTGAAGAAGTGGCTGAAATAATATATCTAGGAAAATTAATTACAAATAGAAATGTGGTGCACAAAGAAATCAAACATAAGAACAATTGTGAAAATGCACGTTATTAGCCATTGTAGGGACTTTTGTCATTCCACGTTGTCTCACAAATATTAAACTGAAAATATATAAAACTCTTATTCTCTCCCAGTTATATTATATGGATGCGAAAAATGGACTCTTACTTTAAGGGAGGAAAGTAGATTATGAGTATTTGAGAAAATAGTTTTTAGGAATTTTTTTGGACTAATTAGAGATGAACAGACAGGGGATAGAGAAGACTGCATAACAGTAAGCTACATGATCTAATAGAAAACCAGATGTAATAAGAACAATTAAGCCTCGTAGATTGCCACTGGCTGGACACATGGTTTGTATTGGGAATGAAAGAGGGGCATGGAGATCCCTTATAGGAAAATCAGAGGGAAAACAGTCAGTAGGTAGGCCAAGAATAAGATGGGAGAATAACATTAGCCCTGATTTGAAGAAAATAATTTACATAGGGGATGCTCGGAAAATATTAGTTGAAGATAGGGAGGGTGTTCACTCTCACCTATATTATTTAATATTTATATGGACGATATCCTAAAAGAATGGAAGAAGGTTTTTACTAATCAAGGAATATTAATTGATAATAAAGATAAAATAAAATGCTTTATTATTCGCTGACGATGTTGTACTTTTAGCAGAATCTGAAAATGAGCTCCAAATGTTAGCATATAAATTTAAATAAATAGCCAATAGATATAATTGTAAAATATCAATAAATAAGTCAAAAGTAATGGCATTTATTGGTAAAAATGGGATTAGATCAAAAATTGTACTGGATAACAAAATAATAGAACAAGTAGGCCTATCACATTTCCAATATTTAGGATGTGATATAACTTATAGAGAAAATAAAGATATAGAAAATAAAGTAAATAAATTTCAGGCTATTTGTGGAACCATAAAAAGAACCTTAGGTCGGAAAACAAGGAAATATACGAAACTTAAATTATATAAAACAATGGCTGTTCCTTTGTTGTTGTATGGAAGTGAAAATTGGATAATGAAATCAAGGGATAAAAGCAGGATACAGAGTGCAGAAATGCTGTTTTTACGTAATGTGAAAGGATGCACAAGAGCGGATAGAATAAGGAATGAAACTATACGAGAAGAATTAAATATATATAAAATTGAAGATAAAATCAGCGAAAATAATAAGAAATGGACAGAACACTTAATGAGAATGAACAACGAAAGAATACCAAAAAGAACCTTCCTGTATAATTCCAGAGGAACAAGAGATGTTGGCCGACCACGCAGAAGATGGACTCCACTTTTAACTCCGCCGGAACAGGCTGCATAGCCTAAACCTTGTAGTAGAAGAAGAAGAGAAGATAGGAGTGTATGGAGAGCTTATGTCCGCTCAGCTATGAACCTACGCATTCGATACTGCCAGTAAGTTAGTAATCTACATAATTATCGTCCGTATATTTTTGTTTATCCAGACAAATGCAGATCCGTGTTGAAACCATAAACGCAGAAATTTCTGTCATAAATTTAAGTTCAGAAGAAACTAGGTCAGGGCTGAAGACGGAAATAACAAAAAGTTTTGTCGTTTTTATGAGAATTGTTTTAATCAACTTTATCTGTGTGTTGTCAGCATGTTGTTAAGTAGACTGTGGAAGTATGGTAGCTCTTTGAGAAGAGTGACCTCCTGGCTGTAAGTTAAGTGTGGGTTACATAAACCCTATCCATTTCATGGCTCATTTCCTTTCAGGGAGGAACTCAATGTTTCAGTAATATCACATTTACTAGCAATCCTTCAAAATACACGAACACTTAGCTACTTCCTTCTCCTGTGATCCAGGTAAGACAAAGGGAATATTTAAGGCTGTGGAATTTTATTCTTAATAATTATATATAAATTAATTAATGTATAATGCTATTGTGTTATTATTTAACTGTAATATTACTGCGTTTTCTAATGTAATTGTAATGTTATGGTTTTTTTAGAGTATAATGCTATTGTGTTATTATTTAATTGTAATATTACTCTGTTTTTTATGTAATTGTAATGTTATTGCTTTTTTTTAGTGTATAATGCTATTGTGTTATTATTTAATTGTAATATTATTGCGTTTTCTTTATGTAATTTTAATGTTATTGCTTTTTCTTGTTGTTTATTTTTCTTCACACTAGTAGCAACTATTACCTTATTGTAACGGACTGTCAACAGAACGTACGGCTTACTGCCCGTGCGACCCATATTTGTAAATAATATTTTAAATATCTTACTTTTTGTCTAATAAAGTCCTACTACTACTACTTTATGATTTAACACTAAACTTTGGAAATTTCAGCATGAAATCAAGATTTTACGCACCTAAAATGGTCACAATTGTATAACATTAAAATATAATAAAAATGTTTACTCTTTATATTAATTTACCCAGCGTAAACACATATATTTAATTATCATTAAAATAGTATATGATGTATTAACTAACTCACTGGCTCTATCGAACCCGCGCGGACATAAGCTCTCTACACATCCATATCCTCAGCTAATGTTTTCCAATCGTCCCCTTTATAATCTACTTCCCTCAAATCATGGTTCATATTAATCTCCCACCTCATTCTTGGTCTATCAACGGGGCGTTTTCCCTCTGGTTTTCTTACAACAAGCTTCCATGCATCTCTTTCATTCCCTATTCGAGCCACATGTTGTGCCCATCGCAGTCTACGAGACTTCACTGTTCTTATTATATATGGCTTCATATAAATTCCATATAGCTCACAGTTATGTAGTCGTCTCCATTCACCTGTATGTTTACCTCTTTTTGGTTACCGATGACGTATTAGCAAGTTTTCTTTTTTCATTTTTTTTTTACACTGGGATAAATTATTTAAAAACTGTTATATTTCCGAACTTTCACTTCGGTTCTATCAGTCTTCGCTAAAAAAATGTCCCTCATTTATTCTGAAATACGAGTACTCACAATTTTTTCTCCTCTCTTGAAGAAAGAATCCATATTTTACATATTTGTAGCACAAGTGTAAGAATATTTTAGTTACACTTTTTTTAGAGAAGTCGGGATGACAAGAGTCCCTGAAGAGCATAAAAGGATGCTTTTCAAGGGTTGAGATCCACGTTTTAGTTTCATTTTTAACACATTCCTGTTAATAATTGGGGGCACGCCGTAGCCTAGTGGTTAAGGCGCTATAAGTCTGAAGGTCGAGGGTTCGAGTTCCGGTAGGGTCAGGACTATTAAACTGACCCGAACCTTCTGGCGGCACTATGACCTTGGAAATGAGTACCAGACGCTTATTTTAGGAGTAAAGGCGGCCTTCTCGCAGGGTTGACAATCCGGCTGACATCAAGTGCCGATTGTCCAGAAAAAGTGGCAGCCTTAACCTCCTACTACCCCAAGGGTCTCCTGAGGCCTTTAGTGGGAACACTTTACTTTTATCTGTTAATGATTATTGTTCCTTGCTAACCAACTAACTCACTGGCCCTATTGACCCACAGGTTCATGACTGCGTGGACATAAGCTCTCCATACAGCTGATGATAAGTGTTCGAATTTTCAAAATTTCCCTCATTTTTCATTAACAGTCCCTTTTAATTAGATAATGTATTTCAATATGAGACCTTATATTTAGTTACACTTATATATTCTTGATTTCATTTAATAGATTGTGAGAGTTTGTGTTTAGTACATTCTCACTCTCCTCTAATAATACTACAACATTCAACAGCTGATTAATAATACTGATTTTTACGCTCTCTTTATCCTGTAAACGTGTGATTACATGTTCCAGTACAACATTGGGTTGCAAGCAAATATTGCATCCACTTGCTTTAACACAATGTGCATTTTATAAGTTTCCGAAAACAGTTTCCCTATCCGCACTCTCATCCTTTTGTCTTTTGTAAACCGATTCAAATGAGTCTATAAATTATTTTTCTACACGCTTTATATTAGCTTGACCTGTATATATCTATCTATCTATCTATGTAACGGAATATTTCAATGCGATTTTCACCCACTTAAATTCATTGGATCGACTTGAAACTTTGTATACTTGTAGAGGACCCGTGACAATACAATAATTTCATATTTATTTTCTAAAATCTTGGCCATAATCATCAGAAAATCAAAAAAAGTGTTTTTGTATCAATGTAACGGAATCTTTCAACGTGATTTTCACCCACTTAGAAACATTGAATCGACTTGAAACTTTGTATACGTGTAGAGGACCCGTGAAAATACAATAATTTCATATTTTGTTTCTAAATTTCTGGCTAGAATCATCCGAAAATAAAAAAAAATGAAAACTGGTATATAAGGTTGCGGACTTTTCGAGTTTTTAGTCAATCGTTGTAAGAGCTCAGTTGATAGAGCAGTGAACTCTTAGTGGTATATAGTTTCAGTAATCCATACGTCGCTGGTTCAAATCCGGCTGGGAGTGCTTTTTTTTATAGAAGAGTATTACTTTTAGCTCATACTACAATAGTATCGAATTTAAAGATATTTACATATTTATCTTATTCTGTAAAATATTAAAACTAAAAAATAAAAAATAAAAAATAAATAATAGTTTTAAAAACCTAAAAGAACACGCTTTATTAGAAAACTAAAAAAATGAAAAATAATTTTAATTTCCAATACGCTTGGGATAAAATAAAGTGGTCAATAAAAAAAATCATCTCCAACACAATTAGACTTATCAACCAAAAGAAAATAATTTTACCATCAAAAGCGTGGGGTGCTGTTTATGATTTTTACATTTTCTTCTTAGAGATCTTACTTTTACCAATATCTGTTTATTATCAAATATATTAATTGATATAGACCACCCCACGCTTTTGATGGTAAAATTATTTTCTTTTGGTTGATAACTGTAATTGTGTTGGAGATGATTTTTTTTTGTTGACCACTTTATTTTATCCCAAGCGTGTTGGAAATTAAAATTATTTTTCATTTTTTTAGTTTTCTAATAAAGCGTGTTCTTTTACGTTTTTAAAACTATTATTTATTATAAAGGATTTAGCACATCTTATTACAATTCTGGATAGAATTATAACAAACCGTGCTATAATTATTATAAAAAATATTTATCTTGTGAGGTACAAGCATTCTGATTGGAAGTCAAATATACTGAATGTATTAGATAAATAATATATTTTATCTTCCTGAATAATCTGTAGAAAAAGTCTATATTCAAACCTTCAAAGAATGGCAGTGCAGTTGAAAACATTTTTTTTAGAAAATAGTCGTAGAAGTTGGAAAGTTGATAATTATGTGTATCTACATTCGGTCCGATTATACTGCTTCATTGCTCTATTTTAACATTACAACAACATGTTGTGTGTTGTTAGAAGTATTTTTCACGAAATAATTTTGAGTAACGAATGTCATAGTGTAACTACATACTTTATTATATGAGCATTTTCAAATTTTTATTCTGTAATCTTATATTATTTTTCGGATACTGTAACTAGTATTTTACTCAACAATCTTTTCGTGGGTAAAAAGTTGACATTCCCACACCCCTACTGGTTGTTACTCAAACAAAAGGAAACATAATACCGATATCAAAAATAAACTAATATGTGCGGAAAGTGAAACTCTTACAAATTTAGCAAACAACTTTCAACGAATCCCCTCTCACAGCAATAATTCATACTATGTTAATTCATTTATAAGTATATTTTGATTAATGATGGTACCCATTGTCCAAAAAAGTACGAGGGCGGATCGGAAAGTAACGCACAATAATTTTTTTCTGCCTTGGTATTGCAGCTAGAATGTTGAAATTTCACAGAGACATAGTTTGAAGTTTTCACTACAGATGGTATTTTTTTTCTCAGGTGCAGCTCTTGCGAGAGAAGCTTGAACTATGCAACAAAAGATGGCGCGCATGCTACGTCGTCCACCTGTGAGGACAGAGAATGTGTTGTTTCGATTTTTGTGGGCCAAAGGGCATAAACCCAGTGAATTCACAGGGAATAGCGTGGCGGTGTATGGGGATGATTGTATGGACCGTAGCAATGTCTCCAGGTGGTGCACATTCTTCCAAGAGGGACGCGTGAACCTTAGTGATTCGCCACGCTCCGGCCGGCCGACAACAGCAGCAATCCCGCAGAATGTCAGAGGCATTAAGGCAAGCAATTCTGAACGACCGGCGTGTGCAACTGCGAGCCTTATCGCAGAAGTTCAACATTTCCTATGGTGCGGTGTACCATATTGTTCATGAAAATTTGAAATTCCGTAAAGTTAGTGCTCGCTGGGTGCCTAAGAACCTGACAGACGACCACAAGGGCCAGCGAATGATGGCAAGCTTGGACTACTTAACGCGGTACACCGCACAAGGACATGACTTTCTGGAAGGAATCGTCACAGGTGATGAGTCGTGGGCGTACCACTACACGCCCGACACAAAGCAGGCATCAATGGAGTGGAAACATGCTGGTTCCCCAGTAAAGAAAAAAATTCAAAGTGACTCAATCTGCCAGGAAAGTGCTTGTGACAGTGTTCTGGGATATGCATGTTGTTTTATTGGTGGACTTTGCTGAACACGGGACCACTGTGAATGCTGCGGCCTACATTAAAACTTTGGTGAAGTTGCGTCGTGCCATTCGTGACAAACGTCACAACATTAACGTTAAACTTCTTCATGGCAATGCTCGCCCTCATGTTGCTGCTGTCGTTCGTCAGAAAATCGCCGAATTTGGTTGGGAGGTGCTCCAGCATCCACCATACAGTCCGGATCTTGCACCATCGGACTTTCATCTGTTTGGTCCCATGAAGAAATTCCTGGCCGGCAAACGCTTTGAGACAGATGTGGAAGTGAAATCAGCAGTGCGCAGATGGCTACACTCCAACCAAACGGACTTCTACGAACAGGGCATATTGAAACTGGTAACACGATGGGAAAAATGTGTTGAGAATGTTGGTGACTATGTCGAAATGTAGGTAAAAGATGTAAGTTCATTTGTGATTTTTTTTCCTTTCTTTTACTATTAAACTTTAAAAAAAAAATTATTGTGCGTTACTTTCCGATCCGCCCTCGTAATATGCAATACACGCGTGTATAGAGTATTGATAGAATCTGTCTAAAAAATCTCGATTTCGTCTCGTTTCTTTTCTGACTTTTCGATTCTGTTAAGATACAGTTCACACACTTATGATACGACACAGCGGAATGCATACCTCCAGTCATAACAACATTGTTGCTGAGTCACACGGTCGTAGAAACTAACCCTGTACAGTTGTGAACAAATAGCAAGAGAAGCACTTACCCAGCTTACTTGAGGTACTAGCTGCTGCACTCCTCGACGTCACAGACTGACGTTAAGCGATTGTACACGGGATGACACGACATTAATTCGCAAATCATCCGCAAACGAAGCAGGTCAGTGTTCCGCTGTGTCGGACAGTATATCACAATATACTACAATTATCTCGTTGTCTTTTATCACGTACTTCATGTTTTAGGTTGTATATATATATATATATATATATGTGGTGTCCACCGCTGTGGTCTCGAGGTAGCGTGCTGCCTTGTCACGCAGCGGGCCCGGGTTCGATCCCCGGTCGGGGCAGTTTTTCTGGGTGAGGTTTTTATCGGGGTTTTTCCTCACCTGTAAGACAAATGTCAGGGAAACTTTAAGGCCCAAACGGTCCCCGAAATCATAAGGCCATCATCTTTCATCATCATCATCCTTATCATTATCATCATCGCCATCATCCTTCACCGGTGTGGAAAGCAACGGGAAGCTACCACACCTACACAATTCCCTAGTAAAGCTGCAAGCATAGCATGGAAATGCTATGATTGCAGTGAAGGACCTGCCTTCGGGCAGAATTACTATGGATGGATATATATGGTATGATAAGAAAAATAAATGCCTGGACGGGATTCGAACCCGGAATTTTATATATATATATATATATATATATATATATATGAAAGTATGTTTAAACTTCAAACATAATTTAGGTTCAACTTGATCCCTGTGGAATGCAATTCACACGATGATGTGCCTTCCTAGTATAATATTAGACTTTCAGAAGACGGCAGCAAAAAGAGTGATATTGGTTCCATCGTGTCTTAATAGTGTAAAATAATGGAGAGTAATCTCCATGTGCAGTATTTTATTTGGATGTATTTTTTAAATCGATTGTGCAGGTTATTGTCATTTACAATCATTTTAGTATTTGTCCTACAAAAACAGTATTTTATCTTTTTTTGTAAGCCCATGTTTAGCTTTACAGAGATTTAGGCGCTCTCTCCCTACAGGGAAGAATTTTAACCTTACTAATTTAGTTACACTTGTTTTCGTATAGATGCCATTTTTGAGTCCGTGGTCAGCGTTCCGCCTCATACTGACATCTAGGAAACCCAGGTAGTACTAGGGCAAAAAAATTCGGTAAATTTTGCTTAGAGGCCTTTCCATTCAGGCTTAAGGATTTTTTACGAGCCTGCAAATCTTCAGACTTGGGACCCACGGCTTAAAGTCCCTCCCGGAGGACTTGCTCCGTGGATTTTTCCGTCCTAAAAAATACATCGACCGCGGCCGGGTTTGAACCCGCGACCCTCGGGACCAGAGGCAAGGAGCATAACCACTAGTCCACCGCGGCCGACTAGTATTTTATATAAAGTTGTTATTTAACATATCGCATTACTGAGCAAAAGAGATCGTACAGTACATAAATTGAACAATATATATATTCATTAAAAAACTAACAATTTCCTTCGGGCCACTCTTCCATGGAGGTAACAATCTTCTCCTAGTATATTACGAATTCTGGAATCACTTCCGATATTTTTAATACAGTTTTGCATTTATTATGTAACTGTAATATAATTTTAGGTTCTTCTTCTGGTGTTTCAAGTATTTTATTTTCGGAGAAATTGAACTGTTTTGTGAATTCTGCCTAACAGTGTTGATCATTTTTGGTTCTTATTTGATTTTTTTCGCAGTCATTTAACTGTATAATAAAGATGGAGCGAACAACTATAATATGGAGCGGGAACAGATCAGAAATGGTGTAAACGGTGACGGTAGATGATGATATATTCTACACAACTGTACTAGTTACACTGCTGAAAATTTTTCTGTGTAAGTTGAGAAGTCTTTATAAATGAAAGGGGAGGGCATTGCATATTCATTTCATACTCGTAAAATAATGATAAGAATTTTATACTCTTATTTTCATGTAAATGTAACTATTTTTGCACATTAATGCTAAACGTACCATCAGCATATGAGAAATATATTTTATCCTCATTATGTGTATTGATTGGTAATACACGCACACACTATTGAGTAACACTAAGAAATTAGGACTGGAAGTAAATATCAATAAAACTAAATATATGGTCACACGTAGAAATTTATTATATAATGGAAATGGACAGCTAATGACAAATGAGGGAAATTTTGAGGAAGTGGCTGAATTCAAATACCTAGGAAAAATAATCACAAATAAGAATGATATGCACAAAGAAATTAAAGATAGGCTCAATTCTGGAAATGCGTGCTATTATGCATTGCAGAGACTCTTTATGTCCCAACTCCTTTCAAAAAACGTTAAACTGAAAATATATAAAACTATTATTCTGCCAGTTATATTATACGGGTGCGAAACATGGACTCTTACTTTAAGGGAGGAAAGGAGATTACAAGTATTTGAGAATAAAGTACTTAGGAAAATTTTTGGACCAAAGATAGATGAACAGACAGGTGAATGGAGAAGACTACATAACAATGAACTACATGGTCTTTATAGGAAGCCAGATATAATTAGAACAGTTAAGTCTCATAGACTGCGATGGGCAGGACATGTTGCACGTATGGGGAATGAAAGACTTGCATGGAAGCTTCTTGTAGGAAAGCCAGAGGGGAAACGCCCAGTTGGTAGACCAAGAATGAGGTGGGAGAATAACATTAACTATGATTTGAGGGAAGTAGATTATACAGGGAATGATTGGAAAGCATTAGCTCAGGATAGGGATGTATGGAGAGCTTATGTCCGTGCGGCCATGAACCTACGGGTTCGATAGTGCCAGTGAGTAAGTAAGTAATATGTTGGACTTTTATTAAAACTTGTTTAACTGTACGATCACTTTTTACACTCACTGTTGTTCTGTTTCGCTGCACGAATAATAAACATACGTACAATAAAAAGTAGATCAATATTTTTATCCTACACTTTCAAGTGCTTTAGTTAGAGAAATCGATGTAAATTATTCTAAACTGCTACTAACATCGCCATTTACATCTTCTTGTTCCTCTAAACGCACTACATTATTATTGTAACATTCTTCTCTTCTTTAAGCTAACTAACTGGCACTATCAAACCCGTAGGTTCATGGCCGCGCGGATATACGCTCCCCATACGTCCCTATCCTGAGCTAAAGATTTCCAATCATTCCCTGTATAATCCACATCCCTCAAATCATAACAAATATTCTTTAAATGACGCGGTAACCAAAATTATTTAGGACCTTGACTCGCTAACGGCGTGGACAGAGAAATATGGACTTCAAGTAAATCCTAGAAAGACACAAGCAATCATTATGGGTCATCAGAGACTATTATCCTCAATTAACACAAATGCAGTATTTGATGTGTCAGTTAATGGGGTTCAGATCCCTTATAGTGAGACAGTAAAAAATCTAGGAGTGTTTATGGATAAACATTTAATTTGGAATAAACAAATAAATAACATTTGCAAAACTATCTTCTAAATAATACACTCATTAAATCGTATAAGAAATTGTTTACCGTTTTCTCTAAGAAAAATGTTAGTAGAAACAATTGCAATGCCCCATTTTGATTATTGTGATACTCTTTTTACTGACCTAAATACTGTTCTTACCCAAAGACTTCAACGTGTTCACAATTCTTGCATACGTTTTATTTGTGGTATACGTAGATTTGATCACGTTACACCATCCCTGGAACAATTGTCATGGCTTCGTCTACAGGATCGTAGAACCATCCATTCCCTATGCCTTCTTTATAATATGTTACACACATCATTACCTTATTATTTATCACACCGCTTCACTAAACTCTCTGATACACATAACTTAGATACCCGATCCCTTGAGCACAGTGTCCTATATATCCCTCCTCATCACACTACCTATTATTCGAAATCTTTTACAGTTTCTCTTGCTAGAACATGGAATTCGCTGCCACCCTATGTCAGAGACTGCCAAACTTTACCATATTTCAGGAACAAATTGAAAATAAAATTACTAACAGAAACAACTCACTAATATTACTTTTTAAGAATTAACAATGCGTTTTTGCATTATTTAATAAAAATAGACTTAGGATTTGTTAATATATTTACCTAATGCCTTGTATAAAAAACGTAGATTAATTCATTGTAGTTTATTACTTCCTTTGTATTTTTTTCTTTTATTTTTACGTAGAGTAGATTCGAGCTGTTATTCCTTTTTTTAATTCATTGTATCATTAATTTAATTTTAATTGTATTTAGTTTCATTGTATTATTAGACATTATTTTCATTATTATTCAATATGACAGATAATTAATTGTTCAATGTCTATTATTGTAATTTTTTTTGTATTCATATTTAACATATCTTTGTCCTGTTTAATATGATTATTAGTGTAATTTTTTGTATTCATATGTAACATATGTTTGTCCTGTTTAATATGACTATTATTGTAATTTTTTTTGTATTCATATGTAACATATGTTTGTTCTGGTGAGTGGAAGAGAAGGCCACATGGCCTTAACTCCACCAGGCTAAATAAATCTATTCTATTCTATATAAAACTGTTGTTCTCCCACCTCATTCTTAGTCTACCAAGTGGGCGTTTTCCCTCTGATTTTCCTACAAGAAGCTTCCACGCACGTTTTTCATACCCCATTCACCACATGTTCGGTCCATCGCAGACTTAACTGTTCTTATTATATCTGGCTTCCTATAAAGACCATGTAGTTCACTGTTATGTAGTCTTGTCCATTCACCTGTCTGTTCATCAATCATTGGTCCAAACATTTTCCTCAGAACTTCATTCCCAAATACTCGTAATCTCCTTTCCTCCCTTAAAGTAAGAGCCCATGTTTCGCACCCATATAATATAACTGGTAGAATAATAGTTTTATATATTTTCATTTTTACGTTTTTTGAAAGGTGTTGGGAAGTCAAGAGTCTCTGTAATGCATAATGGATCGCATTTTCAGAATTGAGCCTATGTTTAATTCCTTTGCGCATCTCATTCCTGTTTGTGATTATTGTTCCTAGGTATTTGAATTCAAACACTTCCTCAAAATTTTCCTCATTTGTCATTAGCTGCCCATTTCCATTATATAATGAATATCTATGTGTGACCGTACAATTAGTTTTATTGATATTTACTTCTAGTCCCAATTAATTAGTACTACTTAACAGTGTGTGCGTGTTGGCCTTCAGTACTCCTCGCTATCGCCCAACAGTACTACATCATCAGCATAAACTTACACCTATTAATACCATTGAGTTGTAGGCTTTCTCCATCCTCTAAAGATATGATGGCATGTTCTAGTACAAAATTAAATAGTAGAGGAGATAATGCATATCCTTGCTTCAACCCATTGTGAATTTCAGAATTTTCTGAAAACTGTTTGCCTACACGCACCCTACTCTGTGTGCCATTTATACACATTCGTATAAATCTAACTTTTTAGGAATTCCGAACTCCAGCAGGATACTATATAATTTCTCCCTCTTAACTGAATCGTATATTCCCATTTATTTTCTAAAATCTGCCTTATACTAAAAATCTGATGTGTTGTAGATCTGTTTCTTCTAAATCCACATTGATGATCTCCTAGAATGTCATCAGTATAGGGAGTAAGTCTTCTTACTAACATATCTGTTAGAATTTTGTACGAAGTTGAAAATAATGAGATGCGCCTGTAGTTGTTGTAATCAGTTTTATCTCCTTTCTTACAAATTCGTACGATAATCAATTCTTCCCATTAATCTGGAAGAACTTCTTTTTCCCAAATCTTACTAAGCAACCAGTGTACTTTGTTCATCAATTTTTGTCCCCCTAATTTTTATCAGTTCTGCTGGTGCTGGTGCTTTATACATCTCCAATTTTTCTATTGCCGTTTCAACCTCTAATGCACTTGGTTCTGCGACTAGCATTTCTGCTGTCTGTAAATTATCCTCTTCAGTATTATGTTCTCTATGTATATTTAATAGCTGATTAAAGTTATTTTTCCATCTATTTAATATACTTCAGGAATCTGCAATCATATCGCTATTTTCATTTCGAATTAGTTTATTCTAGCCTGAAACATTTTCTTCTGTATTCCAATTCTCAGATATACTTCTCTAATGATCCTATTTTTGGCATTCATTTCAAGATTATTCTCTTCTTTCAGCTACCTGTTTCATTTCTGGATAGTCTTTACATTTTGCAATTTCTGTATCATATAATTTTCTCCCTAGAATTTTCCCTCCAAATATTGCTTTACGAAAATTACTGTGACGGAATATGTGACCAAAAGAGACATTTTACCACTGATTCTGCATACTATCCTTATCTATTTTCTCCTTTTTCATCCAGTGTTTGGTTTGTTTTCTTCTTGGTCCTATTTCTTTCTTCATCGTCTCAATAATCAGGTGTGCTTTGAATCCAATATCATAATGCCATTTTTTGTAAGGAACTAAGTTTGAGGTGTATATGAGTCCCCCAGGGCAGTGTTCTCGGACCTCTTTTTTCTCAATCTACATAAATGATTTGCCAACTGTACTAAAGCACTGCCGTTATCACCTCTATGCTGATGATCTCCAAATTTACCTACATTCACCTCCTCATTCTCTCTATAACAGCTTCATGAAAATGAATGACGATCTCATATCCATCTTTAACTGGTCTTCAAGTATCGGTCTAAATCTAAATCCTAACAAGTCACAAGTAATTCTAATGGGGCAACAAAGACTGCTTACTACCTTTGACATATCTACACTTCCAAACATTACTATAAATAATATAATTATCCCTTATTCTTCTTCAGTAATAGATCTTGGACTACATCTAGACGCAAATTTAACCTGGCAAACACAAGTGAAACACATATGTAAAAAGGCCTTCTCCATCTTACATTATCTTAGACGTTTAAAGAATTTTCTCCCAGTTTCGTTAAAACAAATCCTAGTGCAGAATCTTGTGTTACCACACTTCGATTATTGTGATATTATATATAATGATCTAAACTATGCCTTGTCGCAGAGACTGCAGCGTGTTCATAATGCTTGCGTTCGATTCGTTTTCAATATCCGCCGTTATGACCATATTTCCGAACACTTTAATAACCTCTCTTGGCTCCGTCTTGCCGACAGACGTAAATTGCACTCTCTTTCACTACTTTTCAAGCTTCTGAATTCCTACATTCCTACTTACCTGGCGTCCAGATTTGAGAAGTTATCCTCCTACCACAATATTGACACTAGGTCACAAGATAGCAGTCTGCTAAAAATTCCTCTTCATAGCACTTCCTCCTATTCTACTTCCTTCACAGTAGCCTCTGCCCACTCCTGGAATCTCCTTCCTCAAGATATCAGGGGTTGCCGCACACTTGGCACCTTTAAGTCACGCTTATACAGTTACATGTTGTCTAATAATTATTTTTTCTCTATTTATTTAATTTTATACTATGTCATTAATCTTTTCCTCGTTTTTTATATATCTTGTACATATTATATATTTAATTCGTTAAATTTAGAGTAAATGAAAATACATTATAAATATTAATTGTATTGTATTCATAACTTGTAATCGTTTATATATATATATATATATATATATATATATATTGTAATTTAGATTTAAGACTTTTCTTTTGTATTTTTTTAAACCTGGTTGAGTGGTAGACAAGGCCTTAAGGCCTTAACTCTGCCAGGTAAAATAAAGCTATTATTATTATTATTATTATTATTATTATTATTATTGTTATTATTATTTTGACAATCTATAAACATAAAATTTTATAAATTGTTTACACTTCTCTGTTCTTGCTCTAATAATTACGCTCTTTGACATCTTGGGTAATTTTGTGTCGTAGTTAAAAAAATTGGGCATAAAATGTCTGGTAAAGTTTGCACAGAAGGCTCTTATAAAATAAGAGTCATGCTTTAATTTCTTTTATAAGCAATAAATATACAATATTGACCTAAACTTTAATTTTGTATTAAAGGAGGAGGGAACTAGCTTTAAAGCACTGAGTACACTGTATTTGTTGCGAAACTCACAACGAAACTCAACCACTGCATTCCGAAATCTACCTCGATTTTTACACGCTTTACATTAGCTTGACCTGTATCTATCTATCTATCTATGTAACGGAATTTTTCAACGCGATTTTCACCCACTTAAGATCATGGGATCGACTTGAAACTTTGTATACTTGTAGAGGACCCGTGACAATACAATAATTTCATATTTCTTTTCTAAAATCCTCGCCATAATCATCAGAAAATCAAAAAAAGTGTTTTTGTATCAATGTAACGGAATTTTTCAACGTGATTTTCACCCACTTAGAAACATTGGATTGACTTGAAACTTTGTATACTTGTAGAGGTCCCGTGACAATACAATAATTTCATATTTATTTTCTTAAATCCTGGCCATAGTCATTAGAAAATCAAAAAAAGTGTTTTTGTATCAATGTAACGGAATCTTTCAACGCGATTTTCACCCACTTAGAAACATTGGATTGACTTGAAACTTTGTATACTTGTAGAGGACCCGTGACAATATAATAATTTCATATTTATTTTCTAAACTCCTGGCCATAATCATCAGAAAATAAAAAAAAACGTGTTTTTGTATCAATGTAACGGAATCTTTCAACGCGATTTTCACCCACTTAGAAACATTGGATCGACTTGAAACTTTGTATACGTGTAGAGGACCCGAGACAATATAATAATTGCATATCTTGTTTCTAAAATCCTGGCCAGAATCATCCGAAAATCAAAAAAATTAAAAATGGTATAATAGGTTGCGGACTTGTCGAGTTTTTAGTCAATCGTTGTTAAGAGCTCAGTTGGTAGAGCAGTGAACTCTTAGTGGTATATAATTTCAGTAATCCATATGTCGCTGTTTCAAATTAGGCTGGGAGGTTTTTTTTATAGAATAGTATTACTTTTAGCTCATACTACAATAGTATAGAATTTAAAGATACATTTTTATCTTATTCTGTAAAATATTAAAACTAAAATATAAAAAATAAATAATAGTTTTAAAAAACTAAAAGAACACGCTTTATTAGAAAACTAAAAAATGAAAAATAATTTTAATTTCCAATACGCTTGCGATAAAATATAGTGGTCAACAAAAAAATCATCTCCAACACATATAGAATAAAACTAGATTTATCAACAAAAAGAAAATAATTTTACCATCAAAAGCGTGGGGTGATTTTTATGATTTTTACATTTTCTTCTTAGAGAGCTTACTTTTACCAATATCTGTTTATTATCAAATATATTAATTGATATGGAGCACCCCACGCTTTTGATGGTAAAATTATTTTCTTTTTGTTGATAACTCTAGTTTTATTCTATATGTGTTGGAGATGATTTTTTTGACCACTTTATTTAATCCCAGGCGTATTGGAAATTAAAATTATTTTTCATTTTTTTAGTTTTCTAATAAAGCGTGTTGTTTTAGTTTTTTAAAACGATTATTTATTTCTCCACAAAAGCGTTGTGATCTTGAGAGGCCGTCCCTCCAAAAAATCTATTGTTTTAACAGCGAGGCACAGGAATCGAGGTCAGAATCCAGCAAACAACGTTATGGAGCAGATGTACACCCCTGCATGAGTTAAGAGAGAGTGAAGCACGGACGGCGGGTAGAGAGAGTTACCCAGTATTCCAACACAGGAGTATTATTACTTTCCTATAGTTTAAATGCGAGATTTGGCGCTGGATGATAGTGCTCTAAAACGAAGGAACTGCCCTTCGAACTTGTACAAAGTAATCAGGGACTACCTCCAAGGAAGAACAGCTACCCTAGTGGAAAACCACAACAGAATACATCGAAACGTAACGATTGGTTGCCCACAGAGTTCAGTTCTCGGACCTAGTCTATGGAACTTAGTACTGAATTAATTACTCCAGCTATTAGAAGAACATCCTCACGCCCAACCGATAGCCTACGCCGACGACCTGGTAATCCTCATTTCGGGCAACTCCAGGAGGCAAGTAGAGGAGAGAGCTCAAGAAGTCGTCCACATAACAAAACAATGGACCAAGCAGCACAAACTCTCCTTAAGCCCAAAGAAAACCACTGGCATCCTCCTAAAAGGCGCACTACACCCAGCACGCCCACCAACAATAAGAATTGAACAAAGAGGACTGCGCTTCGTTCAACAAATTAAATACCTCGGAGTAAGGATCCAAACTCACACTCACACTCACTCACTCACTCACTGGCACTATCGAACCCGTAGGTTCATGGCCGCGCGGACATAAGCTCTCCACACATCCCTATCCTGAGCCAATGCTTTCCAATCATTCCCTGTATAATCTACTTCCCTCAAATCATAGTTAATGTTGTTCACCCACCTCATTCTTGGTCTACCAACTGGGCGTTTTCCTTCTGGCTTTCCTACAAGAAGTTTCCATGCACATCTTTCATTCCCCATACGCGCAACATGTCCTGCCCATCGCAGTCTACGAGACTTAACTGTTCTTATTATATCTGGCTTCCTATAAAGACCATGTAGTTCATTGTTGTGTAGTCTTCTCCATTCACCTGTCTGTTCATCTCTCTTTGGTCCAAAAATTTTCCTAAGAACTTTATTCTCAAATACTCGTAATCTCCTTTCCTCCCTTAAAGAAAGAGTCCATGTTTCGCAATCATATAATATAACTGGTAGAATAATAGTTTTATATATTCTCAGCTTAACGTTTTTTGAAAGGAGTTGGGACATCAAAAGTCTCTGCAATGCATAATAGAATGCATTTCCAGAATTGAGCCTATGTAAGGATCCAAACAAATATGAAAATTGACGCCCATATTGGAGACATCGCTGGAAAGGTCAAAAGAAGAGACGAAGACCAGCGGAGACAAGAGAGGCGTTAAAAACGTCACCAGTCTACTACTACTACTACTACACACACACACATACACACATACACAAACAAACAACACACTTTGATTTATGTAACAACAACACACTTCAAATACCCGAATTGTATATTTATTATGTATTTCAATAAAGATAAGATATAGATAGGGACATAGAGCAGACCCGGGGATAAGGGCATTATGCCCGAGATAACACGGGGGGTGACGGTGGGGCTCTAAATAAAAAAAAAGTGCTCTGCAGTTAAAAACCGGCAGATAATTATTTGAATACAGCCTTTGTGTAACACAACGCTTCTCTGGAAGAAATTTCTAGGTAGGTTTCGGCATGCATTGGTTGACAGTTCCCTTGACACTAAATTAAAACGCCTTTATATATATATATATATATATATACCCCTCAGGGGTCCTCATCTAGGGGATATGTGGATGGCGACCACAAGGTGCCCAAGCTGTGCAAAACATTTCTTCCACTTACTTGTGTTTTGCACTCTTTTAACTTTACTATCTAACCTCTCTTGGTTAACTCTTGTTTTTTTGACGCCAATGCTATTAGGGCATCCGAGGGCTAGGGAGTCTTTCCTTTCTTCCATTTCTTCTTTCCTTTATTTTCTTTTATTCTCCAGAAAAGCCTGACCAGAGGCTATAAGATGGCAGCCCCATCACTGGTCTTGCCTTCCTTTGGCCAGCAACCAATCGAAGGGACTATTATTATGCTTTCAAGTCTTATACGAGAATTTCCCTCAAACGCTGGAGGGAAAATTTTCTATAGGATCGTAACAGGCCTTGGCCTAATACTTGGAAGGAAGAAGAAGAAGATTATATATATATATATATTCTTCACTAACGTACAACTTTGTTATTGTAAAGTTATTTGAGTGTACTGTTAGCTGAAAATTTCATGGTCTCGTAAATTTTTAGTCAAGAGAACGTGTGTGATGTTAGTTTTCGAACTCAATTTACATTTTGCTTTAATTTGTCACGTATGAAGTTAATTTGCTCGAGCTTTGTGTATGTAGTTACATTAAATTACTCTGGGGCAAACTTAAAAATATACAAGCCTACATAGTAGGACCATAGAGCAGGCGTGCAATGTGTCAGTTCATACACGCTTCAAGAACTCTCACGAGCAAATTCTCTTTACCCTGATATTTTAGCATGAATCAAGTACTCATATTCGGCAGGTACGATTTAAAAACCTTTTCTGTTGATCTATGTTTTTTTTAATGCTTAAAGAAAGCAGATATATTGCGTTTCCTTGATTACACTGAGCAACAAAGAAATAAACTTTCTTTTGTCTTAGAAAGAACAGCATATGTGATTCTGATAGTATTTGTTCTACGGAATTCAAATATGATTTCGGTTTTTCTCCATCACGCAAGGTCTCAGAGATATAGGAATTCGTTTTTTCAAACACTTTAATATTTTCTACATTTGTCACTACACAGTATTCGAACATTCGGACTCACCTAGAAAGTAAGAAATTGCGATTTTCTGCTATATTTTCGCCTGTGGAGCATCCCTCTTGATGGTACAACAATAATCAGCCAGCATATTAGGATCGCATTTGCCTTCATATCTCTTTTCCATAGCTGAAATCTCCTGATGAAAGTGTTCCCCGTGCTCATCGCTCAGTGCGCCAAGATATTCCGGGAAGAAATTTCCGATTTCCGATTGAGGGTCTTTCCACTTTTCAGCGGTTGCCCTTTTACCAGCCGGCTGCTGGCCCTTCACATCCACATATGTCAATCACAGAGGTAGATGATCAACAGCCAGTGTAGGGGTGACATGTGGTTAGCATGTTGAGTCCCCCAGCCGTTATAGCTGGTTCCTCAACCTGGAGCCGCTACTTATTGTAGCTACCCAATTGCCTCACGATGCTGGGTGGGCACCGGTCCCATACTGGCCGAAATACCATGAGAAAATATCTTCCCCATGGAGACTCGAACCAGCGCAAGTCCCGTAGCTCTGCGCCAAGGCTTCCTACCTTAACCGCTCGGCTACGGCGCGGGACGGAAGGAATCTAGGTTTATTAAAAAATAATTATTCAAATTCATGAATTGAAATTGAAATGGAAAAAACTGTCGGTGATGGAGAAATTGCGAATACATATTTGAAAACTGCATTAAGTACAACTATTGTTACTCATTGAGACAAAAATCGCGTTGACCAGTGTTATACTTTAAACCTGACCGGGATAATTGGATTTTTTAGGATGTAAAAATCCAAGGTGCAAGTCCTCGGGGAGAGACTTTAAATCGTGGATGCTCGTAACAGATTCTTAAACCAGAATAAAATGACCTTGAACCGACATTTATGAATCCAAGTATTAAATATTAGATGTCTTATTGAGACGATGTTCTAACCACGTGTCACTCGTTGACAGTAAATAAGTATAACGTCTGGTATCAACACCAACTATGGACCACGGCCACATAACCCGGAATCACTCAACATCATGATTACCGGCCGTGAAAGCCTGCATTCAACAAGTATAACAAAATTTGCTTGGTTAAGAAACTGCCTTTAAGGAGTACCCGTGTTCCCATATGCGGGTATGGGTAATATATACATACATATACGATTATATTTAAGGCATTGGTAACACATATGAAGAAGAAAAGGATGTAAATGCAAAAATATCTAAATGTTAAAGAATTTTATGATTAATAAATGCTATCTTCAAGCCACACTTAGTCAAAAAACATCCAAGACTAAAAGTGTATAAAACACTGGCTCTTCCAATTCTTTTGTATGGTAGCGAAGTATGGACGTTGAAACAGAAGGATATACAGAGACTTAGATCTGCTGAAATGAGATACCTTCGCAGGACTGCAGGATACACACTACTAGATCACAAAAAAAATGAAGAAATCTTAGAAGATAATGTTGAGTGATTCCGGGTTATGTGGCCGTGGTCCATAGTTGGTGTTGATACCAGACGTTTCACCCTCAACTGCGGAGAGCATCTTCAGTGGCGAGTGCTTCTAGGCGTGTTACCTGGTCGGAAGATCTACTCCGGAGAGCATCTTCAGTGGCGAGTGCTTCTAGGCGTGTTTCCTGGTCGGAAGATCTACTCTAAGTAGATCTTCCGACCAGGTAACACGCCTAGAAGCACTCGCCACTGAAGATGCTCTCCGCAGTTGAGGGTGAAACGTCTGGTATCAACACCAACTATGGACCACGGCCACATAACCCGGAATCACTCAACATTATGATTACCGGCCGTGAAAGCCTGCATTCAACAAATCTTAGAAGAATTACACATGGAATCTTTAGAAAACAAAATTTCTGATTATAAGTCAAGATGGATACAACATGTTCATCGAATGGAAGATCACAGAATACCCAAACAAATGTTGAGATATCAACCTGCAGGAAGAAGAAGACCAGGACGTCCACTCAAAAGACTTCTGGATGGTGTTTCTCTTGAGGCCGAAACAGGTCAACAAATGTCTTAATTCGTGAATGTACTATGATGATGATGATGATGATGATGATGATGATGATGATGATGATAACACATAGGTTCCTGGTTCTTCATGTTCTCCTTAATTTAGAATTACCTTTAACATAAATTCTACATCTAACTTGTAAATGCTTACTGTACAAATTAAAGAAAGTCATTGCCTCTATATTATCTAAAGTTTTTATTGATTTCCTTCTTTGTCAAGTATAATTTATTACATTTGGCTAACCATATTCGGGCGATTTAAATAAAATAAAATAAAAATGAATTAAATTCTATTATTATTGTTATTATTATCATTAATATTCATCATCATCTTCATTCATGGATTAGGTCTGTTGACCCGTTCCGACTTCAGCCCATCTCTTTCTAGGTCTGCCCACATCTCGGGTGCCTTTAGGTTTGCATTTTGTTATTTGTTTTGGATATCTATCTTCATTCATTCTGTCTATGTGTTGCTTCCATTTTTATCTATATGTATCCATTTTATCAGTTATTTCAAATATTTCAAGTTCCTGTCTTATTTCTGTGTTCTTGATTCTGTCTTCCTTAGTGTACCCTTTAACACATCTCAAAAATTTCATTTCTGCCGCCGTTATCCTATTTATAAATATAATTATAAATACAATTATTATTATTATTGGAGAAGGAGAAATACCTAGAACCAGGAGATTGGATGGGCCGACAAAATTGGCTAATAGGAATCGGACGATGACAAAGACATTATTCTACCGGTGATCTATTATTATTATTATTACTATTATTATTATTATTATTATTATTATTATTAGTAGTAGTAGTAGTAGTAGTAGTATTATATTAAATTATTATTATATTATTAATAATACCCATTCAGTTGTGAGTCACGGTTAGCATGTCAGTTTAGCATCCCAGAAAATCAGGGTTTTATACCCGGCTATACTTACTTACTCACTGGCACTATCGAACCCGATAATTCATGACCGCGCGGACATAAGCTCTCCATACATACCTATCCTGAGCTAATGCTTTCCAATCATTCTCTGTATAATCTACTTCTCTCAAATCATAGTTAATGTTACTCTTCCACCTCATTCTTGGTCTACCAACTGGGCGTTTTCCCTCTGGCTTTCCTACAAGAAGCTTCCATGCAAGTATTTCATTCTCCATACGCGCAACATGTCCTGCCCATCGCAGTCTACGAGACTTAACTGTTTTTATTATATCTGGCTTCCTATAAAGACCATGTAGTTCAATGTTATGTAGCCTTCTCCATTCACCTGTCTGTTCATCTCTCTTTGGTCCAAACATTTTCCTAAGTACTTTATTCTCAAATACTTGTAATCTCCTTTCCTCCATTAAAGTAAGAATCCATGTTTCGCACCCATATAATATAACTGGTAGAATAACAGTTTTATATATATTCAGTTTAACGTTTTTTGAAAGGAGTTGGGACATCAAGAGCCTCTGTAATGCATAATAGCACGCATTTCCAGAATTGAGCCTATGTTTAATATCTTTGTGCATCTCATTCCTATTTGTGATTACTGTTCCTAGGTATTTGAATCCAGCCAATTCCTCAAAATTTCCCTCATTTGTCATTAGTTGTCCATTTCCATTACATAATATATTTCTACTGTGACCATATATTTAGTTTTATTGATATTAACTTCCAGTCGTAATTTCTTTGTGTTACTCAATTGTGTGTGCGTATTGTCCTTTAGTATCTCCTCGCTATCGCCCAATAATACTACATCATCAGCATAAACTAACAGCTTATTAATACCATTCAGTTGTAAGCCTTCCTCATTCTCTAAAGGTTTAATGGCATGCTCTAGTACAAAATTAAATAGTAGAGGAGATAGTGCATCTCCTTGCTTCAACCCATTCTGGATTTCAAATGTGTCCGAAAACTGTTTACCTACACGCACCCTACTCTTTGTGCCATTTAGACACATTCGTATAAGTCTAATTAACTTTTTAGGAATTCCGAACTCCAGCAGGATACTATATAACTTCTCCCTCTTAATTGAATCATACAGTTGATGTACAGTACCATTATATTGCCATTTCTTTTCTAAAATCTGTCTTATATCTAATCTGTTGTAGACCTGTTTCTTCTAAATTCACATAGATTATCTCCTAGAATTTCATCAATATAGGGAGTAAGTCTGCTTACTAATATATTTGTTAGAATCTTGTACGAAGTTGAAAGTAATGAGATGCCCCTGTAGTTGTTGCAATCAGTTTTATCTCCTTTCTTATAAATTGGTACGATAATTGATTCCTTCCATTCATCTGGAAGAGCTTCCTTTTCCCAAATCATACTAAGCAACCAGCGTATCTTGTCCATAAATTTTTCTCCCTCTGATTTTATCAGTTCTGCTGGGATCTCATTCGAACTTTATGCTTTATACATCTTCAATTTTTCAATCGCCTCTATTCCCGGCTATACAACAGAATTTTTAATACGTGTAGGGTCTGAAACGACAACTGCGCATTTACTTAAAATGAGTGAAGAGTTCGGCTAAGAGAACTCAGAGTCTGCGGCGTGTAATCTCAAATCTGCTTAGGCCTACTGTTTTCCGCTTTTCGGTGTAGTGTGATATAATAATAATAATAATAATAATAACAATAATAATAATAACAATAATATCTTATTCTCGTGTCTGGATCTTGGTCGGATCACGGGAAGAAGTCCCTATATTTATAGAAGTATGTGAACGAAAAGGTAGCAGACCGGACCCGCCCGACACACCGTAACAGGGGCAGGTGAACGAAATGGAGGTGATAAGTATGGAGAAATAGTGCAATGAAATTTGTGGCAGGGGAAACCCGGAGAAACCCAAGAAAAACCTTGCTCAAGCTCCGTTTAGTCTAGGATGCAGTGACCGAGACTCGATATCGAGACCCCTGCAATGAGAGGCCAGCGTGTAACCGCTTGCACCACGAAGCCGCCAATTTAATAATACGATAAGAGAATAGGAAAATTAATAAAAAAACATTGCTATCGTCAAATTTATGTGTTTAACCCTTTAATTGGTAAAACATTATTTTCTCCTGCCAATTATTTAGTATGATTTGGGAAAAAGAATTTCTTCCAGATGAATATAAGAATCGATTATCGTACCAATTTATAAGAAAGCAGATAAAACTACAGGGGCATCTCATTACTTTCAACTTCGTACAAAATTCTAACAAATATATTAGTAAGCAGACTTACTCCCTACATTGCTGACATTCTAGGAGATCATCAATGTGCATTTAGAAGAAACAGGTCTACAACAGATCAGATTTTTAGTATAAGACAAATTTTAGAAAAGAAATGGGAATATAATGGTACTGTACATCAACTATATGTAGACATCATAAAGCATATGATTCAATTAAGAGGGAGAAGTTATATAGTATCCTGCTGGAGTTCGGAATTCCTAAAAAGTTAGTTAGACTTATACGAGTGAGTCTAAATGGCACAAAGAGTAGGGTGCGTGTAGGCAAACAGTTTCGGACACTTTTGAAATCCAGAATGGGTTGGAGCAAGGAGATGCACTATCTCCTCTACTATTTAATTGTGTACTAGAGCATGCCATTAATTCTTCAGTGGATGAAGAAGGCCTACAACTCAATGTATTAATAGCCTAAGCTGTTAGTTTATGCTGATGATGTAGTACTATTGGCCGATAGCGAGATGATACTAAAGGACAACACGCACACACTATTGAGTAACACTAAGAAATTAGGACTGGAAATAAATATCAATAAAACTAAATATATGGTCACACGTAGAAATTCATTATATAATAGAAATGGACAGCTAACGACAAATGAGGAAACTTTTGAGGAAGTGGTTGAATTCAAATACCTAGGAACAATAATCACAAATAGGAATGAGATGCACAAATAAATTAAACATAGGCTTAATTCTGAAAATGTGTCCCATTATGCATTACAGAGACTCTTGACTTCCCAACTTCTTTCAAAAAACATTAAACTGAAAATATATAAAACTGTTATTCTACCAGTTATATTATATGGGTGCGAAACATGGACTCTTACTTTAAGGGAGGAAATGAGATTACGAGTTTTTGAGAATAAAGTTCTAAGGAAAATTTTTGGACCAAAGAGAGATGAAAAGACAGGTAAATAGAGAAGACTACATAACAATGAACTGCATGGTCTTTATAGGAAGCCAGATATAATAAGAACAGTTAAGTCACGTAAACTGCGATGGGCAGGACATGTTGCGCGTATAAGACGTGCATGGAAGCTTCTTGTAGGGAAACCAGAGGAAAACGCCCAGTTGGTAGAGCAATAATGAGGTGGAAGAACAATATTAACTATAATTTGAGGGAAGTAGAGTATACAGGGAATGACTGGAAAGCATTAGCTCAGGATAGGGATGTATGGAGAGCTTATGTCCGCGCGGCTATGATCCTACGGGTTCGATTGTGCCAGTGAGTAAGTAAGTACTTATTTAAATGTGGCAGGTCGCATTAAAAGCAAAATCACGCAGGACTGCTATTTTTAGGTTTATTGTGTAATTCGACACGCATTTAAGTTATTGCTGCTCGTTCGATTTATTCTGTATCATTAATTATACTAAATAAATAGAACCAATTGATGTATCCTCCAGCATATATTTTAATTAAAGGGAAAATTAAACACACTACAGAGTTACCTTAATCTAGATCTATACACTGACTTTGGATTTTTTTTTAGATCTTGAAAACACGTTCATACGCCATCTCGCATTCTCATCATATGTCCCAACCATCTGATGGATCTTTATTCGATTTGTTCTACGATTGTTTCCTCTAAATTTTATTTGCTGATGTGGAATTTTGTCAATTTTCGATAATCCTGAATTTCTCAAATAGTCCATTTTCAGAACCAAGATTTTTTATTCTTTAGTACGCCATGCTTCATTCCCATAATAGGAAACTATTCTAACATATTTTTATCAATATTTGTTTATCATTTTAGATACATTTTTATCACAGAGAACTGATTTATAAACAATCAATTATTATTTGTCTATTTTGTTGAATTCTAAAAAAATATCTGGGAGTAAAAGTAGTAGTAGGACTTTATTAGACAAAAAGTAAGATATTTACAATATTATTTACAAATATCGGTCGCACGGGCAGTAAGCCGTACGTGCTGTTGACAGTCCGTTACAATAAAGTAATAATTGGTACTAGTGTAAAGAAAAATAAACAACAAAAACAGCAATAACATTACAATTACATAAAGAAAACATAATAATAATATTACAATTAAATAATAACACAATAGCATTATACACTAAAAACATTAACATTACAATTACATAAAGAAAACACAATAATATTACAATTAAGTAATAACACAATAGCATTATACACTAAAAAAACATTAACATTACAATTACATAAAGAAAACACATTAATATTACAATTAAATAATAACACAACAGCATTATACACTAATTAATTTATATATAATTGTTAATAATTAATGGTATTGCATTTTGATAACATATATTTATTCATGAATGAGTGTTGTCCTTATTTTTCGCGTTTTGATGAAGAGGATATACAAGAAAGTGATATTAAGAACAGAATAAATAAAGGTAGAGCAATAACAACAATGATGAATGGAGTCTTATGGAACAGACGTTTAACCAGAAAAAATAAGTTACATATATATAATTCAATACTGAGAAGTACTGTCACATATGGAGCTGAAGTTTGGAAATTCAACAAAAACTTATGTTGATGGAAATGGATTTCATAAGGAGTTTTTCAAATTAAAACTATATTTTTGTAGTGGTATAATATATCTGTATAACTGAACTGCTTTGTATCATTCTTACTCTTTATACCATCATGTTTTTCTTGTATATTTTAACAAACTCACTGTTTTTCAATTATCTCCTGTACGGTATAATGTACCTCTCTCAAATCATCGTTAATATTATTATCCCATTTTATCGTCGTCCTACCTATTGGGCGATTTCCCAGTGGTCTTCCTAAATGTATTTCCATGACCGTCTCTCAGTCCTCATCCATGCCATATAACATCCTCCCATCGCACTCTACGAGTTTCCTATTACGATAACTTAGCTCACTCTTAGGTTGTCTTTTCGTCTCTTTTTGGTACACAATTTTTCTTAAGATACTTATTCTCAAACACTCGTAAAAATACCTCCTCCTTTAAAATAAGAGTCTATATTTCCTATTCGTGTATCGCTGTCAAACATGAAGATTCTAATACCTCAAAGTATTGGAGAGCAAGACTGCTAATGACATCACTGTTAGATGCAGCATATTAGACAACAATAAAAACAACAACGTATTTCCTATTCCGATAAAATAACTTCAGATAAAACAATTTCTTATATTTTTAGTTTAATTTTTTATTTTGGGAGACGTTTGGTAGTCTAATAGTATGAACTTTCCAGAAACGAGCATTTGTTTAATTTCTTTCTGCACCTCATATTACTTTTTGTAATTGTTATTCTTATATATATTAAATCAACAACTTCTTGAAACTTTCCCTCACTTGTCATTAACTGTCCATTTCCATTATATAATGTATTTATATGTGTGAACATGGATTTAGTTTTATTGATGTTTACTTTCAGCCCCAAAATATATATATATATGGTATGATAAGAAAAATAAATGCCTGGACGGGATTCGAACCCGGATCTCTGAGTCTGTACCTCAGCGTGATATCCATTACACTACCAGGCGAATCCAATTCAAACACTTATTTTTCTTATATATGTATTATACTCTCCATTATTACTAGATGTCGCGAGAACACTGTCTTCAGTGCCATCTAGTAGCTGACTATAACAAGTAAGCAAATTAAAGAGAATATTTATTTTACTTTATAGCAGTGACGCTTATATATATATATATATATATATATATATATATGGAAGCAACGGGAAGCTACCACACCTACAACTCCCTAAGTAAAGCTGCAAGCATAGCATGCAAATGCTATGATTGCAGTGAAGGACCTGCCTTCAGGCAGAATTACTGGATATATATATATACACACGATGTTATACTGATTAATGTACAGTAAGTATACTTACTTACTCACTGGCACTATCGAACCCGAAGGTTCATGGCCGCGCGGACATAAGCTCTCCATACATCCCTATCCTGAGCTAATGCTTTCCAATCATTCCCTGTATAACCTACTTCCCTTGAGCCTTTGGCATGGGTTCCCTGAAGTAGTCCCCGCCCGGAGAACCGAATGGGGGACTATTTGACTCCGGAAAATTTTACCCCAGATGAACCCATGTCCGCATTTCTTGACGGTTGTATTTTTACGGTGAAAGATCGTCACTCTTTCGCCCAAGGTACTTTTTTCGTCTGGCTTATCACCTTCGACCAGTCCGGCATGGGTAGCCCTATCGGCAGCAATGCTACCGCCGGCATAGCTCTCAGGATCATTTAAGCACGCAAGCCACTCCACCACGACAAGGTAAAGATACCATGGAGGGGTACAGTAAGTATATATTGATATATTTTATCCAAATGTTGACTTAAAATTGTAGTTTTATTCCGACCTTTCATTAGTTGATGACATACGTTATTGAAAAGTCCATTAAGAGTTTTCATTTAGATTGAATATTTTTAGTTTATTTTTTTCGAGTTGTTTGAGTTATTGTAAAATGTTCCACTGGGACGTAAAATCAATACTATTGAAAATGATTGGTGTGTGTAACCACACACGGCTCCTATAGAAATATATTTTACAACGTCTAAAAACCCTTCAGTTTATCCCATAATTAGATGAGGGCAGACTACATTGGCTCGTGTACAATATATTGCAAGAATGAAACTTCGCACTTCACTCTAAGTGATGCCCGGAATTTTCAGTTATATTTTCAGGATCCTAAAATATATATTCTGAATCAGTGTAGTCTTTTCTGCTCTAAAGGCCATAGCCGGCTAAGTTAGGGGTGAGCGGCCCCCGCGCGTATTCGTTCCAAATTTTAGCCAAACGTTGCGTCTGATGGGTTACAAACTCACACCAAATTTCAACCTTGTAGTTGCACTAGTAACAAAGATGGAAATACAACTTGTATTTTTGGTTAAGATTATTTTATCAGGATCTACTGGACCGAATTTTATGAAAAAAAATATATGTTGTAAATATGTTCAAGGTGATTCACAGTAAAAATCGAGAACTCAAACCCACGAACGTAACTACCCGAAAAAAAAATTATTTTTCGTGATTTTTTTTTCGGTCACTCGCTCACGAGATACAATATACCAGTTTTTTCTATTAGACAATCGGACCTCTTTCTACAACATATAATTTTTCCAAGTCGATTGAAGAGGTGGAGCATAGTTCAAAAATTAAAATACTATTTTTTTGCACATTTTATCTAAATTTTATTAAGATTTCTTACAATATAATTATACTTTCGATCAATTTTTGGTGATGTGTCATTTACGTTACTGGCCGATGCAGAGTTTAACTGCCTCCCTTAATCATCGTCGCTGTCATAATTGATGATGGCACTTGTATTCTATTGTATAACAATAACTCTCCTGCAAAAAATAATAGACATTATTCTCCCAACAATAACCCACATTTTAATGCCTCTATAATGACCGGGACTTATCCCAGACTCTGGAAAATGGCTCTACTTCGTCCTACACCGAAATCAAACACTCCCACAACACTCGATGATTATAGACCAATTAGTATTCTTCCCTGTTTATCTAAAGCACTGGAACACATAATACACTCACAGTTAACAGACTACCTCACCACACACGACTTACTTGATGAACATCAGTCTGGTTTTAGAACAGGACATCACACAAGTGCTGCACTACTTGACATTGTAGAGGACATAAGAGACTCAATGGACAAAAGCAAACTCACCGCAATAGTCCTACTCGACTACAGCAAAGCCTTTGACTCAGTAGATATAGACTTAATGCTAGCGAGACTAAAGTCACTACATCTGTCGGAAAACTGCCTTGATTGGTTTGCATCTTACCTCACTAATCGTCAGCAATCAGTTTATGTTAATAATCGCATTTCTTCCTGGCGCTTGGTGAGGAAAGGGGTACCTCAAGGCGGCGTCCTCGCTCCTCTTCTCTTCTCGATTTATATTAATGACGTGACCAAGAAACTACAAACCTGCAAGCATCATCTTTACGCCGACGACCTACAGATTTACACACACTTTAGGCCTGACGAAATTAATGAATATATTGACAAAGTAAACACTGACCTCAGGCATATATCTTTATGGTCCAGACAATATGGGCTGAAACTAAACGTAAACAAAACGCAAGCAATAATTATCGGACATCCAAGGCTATTACACCTCATAAACAATGGCAATATGTCGGCTGTCATATCCTTATACCGACGTCGTTAAAAACTTGGGATTTTACTTAGATTCTAATTTAAAATGGCATGAGCAAGTAAAACAAACATCTAAAAGGATCTTCTCCATAATGCATTCCCTAAAGCGACTTAAACATATTCTTCCTACAACTCTTAAAAGAATTTTAATCCAAACTTTAGTGATGCCGCATTTTGACTACTGTGACATTCTACTAACTGACATAAGTGACGGATTGTCGGACAAACTGCAGCGTGTCCATAATATGTGTATCAGATTCATATTTAATGTTCGAAAATACGATCACATTTCTCCATTATTCCACGAATTGTCATGGCTACATCTAAAAGAGAGAAGAAAATCGCACTGTCTAATTCTCCTATTTAAGATCCTACATACCTCGATTCCCAATTATTTATCATCCCGTTTCCAGTATCTATCCTCAAACCATAACTTAAACACAAGATCACAACATAGTCTCTTACTTAATATACCGCAACATAGGACATCACATCACTCCATGTCATATACCATCTCCACTTCTCGCAACTGGAATTCCCTACCACAAGAAATAAGGGGCTGCCGGACATTGGCATCTTTTAAAAGAAATCTAAATTTATATTTGCTCTAAACTCGACTTCATTATTATCCAGTGTAAGATATATATATATATATATATATATATATATATATATATATATATATATATATATATTAATTGGCGTTTCCCGTATAATGTATCATATTTATATTATTATTATTATTATCGTATCATTATTGTTATTACCCTATAAAATGTTGTTTGTACATGGACATTTACATTGCTACATTTATTGTATCTTTAACTGTTTATAATTAGTATAGTGTATATCTATATTTGTCGAATATTTATTTGTATTTGTGCTGGTTGAGTGGAAGAGAGGGCCTTATGGCCTTAACTCTGCCAGAATAAATAAAGTATTATTATTATTATAAAGTATTATTCTTTGCGAACAATTTACTCAGAATCGCAGCTGGTCGTAAAATCTTGGACAAATATCTTCCATGTGCCAGGTAATATATGATTGTAGCTACATGATAACAGCAACCGACAGTCCTCCTCCCATTGGCGGATTCACAATAATGTTGGTACATATCTGTTCATGGTATAATCAAACAGAGATATCAACTCCTTGATAAAAGCATTAGATAACAAAATGCTTCCAAAAGTGGGTGGTTATTTTAAAATCACATAATTTCTGCATAACAAGTTATAAAAGCGTTTCACATCCGATGCAGAATGTGCAGATGAAGTCTTAGAGAGAATGAAAATTCAGAACAGTATCGAAAATACGTTAGCGATTGAGGTCGAAGAGAAAGGATGCCTTCGTACGAAAATACCTTTTCAAAGTATTTCATCGGAGGATCCACAAGATTTTCCGACTGGCCCGACGCTAAGTAGTCCAGTGGTAGGGCTGCTACCTTTTAGTCTCTGGGCAGACATTAGGATACCGCATTTACTCAGTACCCGATGGAACGGTTATACCGCCGTAACTCGGTCCTCAGAGCCTCGTTTGTGAAAACGGGTTGTACCACGAGAAGGTGAGGATGAGAATTGGGTAGGAGAGGTTATACACACGTCACTACCCCTTACAACTCTAATAATAATAATAATAATAATAATAATAATAATAATAATAATAATAATAATAATAATAATAATAATAATAATAATAATAATAATAATAATAATAATAATAATAATGATTATAATAATTATAAAAATTATAAAAATTATAATTATTAATATTAATATTATATGGCCCGCGTCACCTTGCTGTTTTTTTTTCGTTTGGCCCTCGATACAAATAACTTTGGCTGCTCTCATTTAGTCCAACACAAACTATGAATTAAGTAAAAAGAAGTGACACAATAACTAAATGTCTCCAGTACGATTCCTTTGTAATGTAGTCAATAGTTAACTGATCGGCACTTATCCTATTTTTCAACAAAGTTAAAATATGGTTATAAAAGATTCCGGGCTATGTGGCCGTGGTCTATAACTGGCGTTTCTTCCAGACGTTTCTCCCTCAACTGCGGAGGGCATCTTCAGTGGCGAGCGCTTACAGCTGCTGTTTCCCTGTCGTAGACTCGACAGGGAAACAACAGCTGTAAGCGCTCGCCACTGAAGATGCCCTCCGCAGTTGAGGGAGAAACGTCTGGAAGAAACGCCAGTTATAGACCACGGCCACATAGCCCGGAATCTTTTATAACCATGATTACCGGCCGTGAAAGCCTGCATTCCAAAGTTAAAATATTTTTGTATATACATTGTATCACAAAATAAAATAAGTTATAATATACCTTCTTAGGTAAGATCCGTCGTCCGTAAAATATAGATCAGTAACTACAGTAGACAGGAAGGTATTTAGTTCTGAGCAAACCAGGCCTTACAGTGATATGACCTTTCGGGAGAGGGATTTTAGCTATGGATAACAAACATGGCAGGCTTCCCCGAATGAAGGATGAGCTCAATGCCAGGACTCCTCTGACACAACACAACACATATTCATACGAAACATGTCGAATGTGATAATTATGATTATGATGGCCTGATGATGTTCAGGGCCCGTTTGGGCCTTATGGCTTTCTAAAATTTGTCTTACGGGTAAGGTAAACAACCCGAAAAAAACCATCACCCAGGAAACTTTTCGCGACCGATGATCAAAGCCGGGCACGCTCCATACGAGGTAGCGACGCTATATCGAGACCACAGCAAACATACGCCTTGAAAATATTACAATTTAATTACATCGGACTACCCAGTATTTTGTAAGTAATATTTACATATCAGCAAAATGGTTTCTGTAATTAACTAAAATAACGTTAAGCTGAAAATGTATAAAACTATTATTCTACCAGTTATATTATATGGGTGCGAAATATGGACTCTTACTTTAAGGGAGGAAAGGAGATTACGAGTATTTGAGAATAAAGTTCTTAGGAAAATTTTTGGACCAAAGTGAGATGAACAGACAGGTGAATGGAGAAGACTTCATAACAATGAACTACATGGTCTTTATAGGAAGCCAGATATAATAAGAACAGTTAAGTCACGTAGACTGCGATGGGTAGGACATGTTGCGCGTATGGGGAATGAAAGACTTGCATGGAAGCTTCTTGTAGGAAAGCCAGAGGGAAAACGCCCAGTTGGTAGACCAAGAATGAGATGGGAGAACAACATTAACTATGATTTGAGGGTAGTAGATTATATAGGGAATGATTGGAAAGCATTAGCTCAGGATAGGGATGTATGGAGAGCTTATGTCCGCACGACCATGAACCTACGGGTTCGATAGCGCCAGTGAGTAAGTGAGTAAGTAAAACCAAATAGGTTCATGCATCTGAATAATATAAATGTTGTAGAGACCTTGTATTCACTTCAAGTATGGAGTCAACATCCAATAAAACAAGGCTTTAGGACCCGCTTATAAAATGAGTGAGCCCTTAAGTAATAAAATATTGCATATCGTAACACTTAAGGTAAATCAATTTCGAATTCATAAACAAACCCAATGTTCATGTAATAACAGTTTACTTATAACAGCCGGGCATCATGTCATAACAGTTTACTTATAACAGCCAGGCATCATGTCATAATACACAGTTTGTTCAATTAATAGCAAATTTGGTTCACATTTTCTAGTTGTTATAACAACACTTCATCTTCTTTTCAATAGGCATAGGCATATACCTGTATACCTCCGTGGATTGGTGCCTTGTAGCGGAGGGACCCATTACTTAATGAGCCAGACTATGTATTTGAGCAAAAGCTACACGCTAGTTAGAGGCTAGGAGAAGCGAAAAGCAATACATAACGCAGAAGAGGATACTTCTAGAGTACATAGAACCCAAAATATATTAGGAGGGTGGACAGGAGTATGTAGCTTAGGAAGGCAATTTCTCTAGGGAAAGGAAAATCCCAAAATCAAACCCAAATTAGACCGGTCTAGCAAGCCACCTAAGTTCAGAGAAACACACAGACCATAGTCGGATTGAACTTTACTTGTGCAACGATTAAGGGGGAAAAAACTAATATGGGTGGGATTCACAAGATGGAATAGAACAAACATAACAACACGTTTAATAAAATTTACGTATTATTGTCCGTCATAACGGTAATTTAAGTTCACAATAGGTACACCTCTGGAGTTCGGAATTCCTAAAAAGTTAGTTAGACTTATACGAATGTGTATAAATGGCTCAACGAGTAGGGTGCGTGTAGGCAAACAGTTTTCGGACTCTTTTGAAATCCAGAATGGGTTGAAGCAAGGAGATGCACTATCTCCTCTACTATTTAATTTTGTACTAGAGCATGCCATTAAATCTTTAGAGAATGAGGAAGGCTTACAACTGAATGGTATAAATAAACTGTTAGTTTATGTTGATGATGTAGTATTGTTGGCTGATAGTGAGGAGATACTAAAGGACAATACGCACACACTATTAAGTAACACTAAGAACTTAGGACCGGAAGTAAATATCAGTAAAACTAAATATATGGTCACACACAGAAATTCATTATATAATGGAAATGGACAGCTAATGACAAATAAGGGAAATTTTGAGGAAGTGGCTGAATTCAAATACCTAGGAACAATAATCACAAATAGGAATGAGATGCACAAAGAAATTAAACATAGGCTCAATTCTGAAAATGCGTGCTATTATGCATTGCAGACACACTTGATGTCCCAACTCCTTAAAAAAAAGTTAAACTGAAAATATATAAAACTATTATTCTACCAGTTATACTATATGGGTGCGAAACATGGACTCTTACTTTAAGGGAGGAAAGGAGATTACAAGTATTTGAGAATAAAGTACATAGGAAAATTTTTGGACCAAAGAGAGATGAACAGACAGGTGAATGGAGAAGACTACATAACAATGAACTACATGGTATTTATTGGAAGCCAGATATAATAAGAACTGTTTAGTCTCGTAGACTGCGATGGGCAGGACATGTTGCACGTATGTGGAATGAAAGACTTGCATGGAAGCTTCTTGTAGGGAAGCCAGAGGGAAAACGCCCAGTTGGTAGACCAAGAATGAGATGGGAGAATAACATTAACTATGATTTGAGGGAAGTAGATTAAACAGAGAATGATTGGAAAGCATTAGCTCAGGTTAGGGATGTACGGGGAGCTTATGTCCGCGCGGACATGAACCTACGGTTTCGATAGTGCCAGCGAGTAAGTAAGTAAAGGTAAAAAATAGAACGGTTACGGCTGCGAGTATTTGAAGCTTAAAGACATGATACAAAGCAGGCAATCTCATTCTGTATTTTCTTGAAATCTGTCAACGCTCTTGGGGCACCAGCTTGTGTTCTTACTTAACCAAACTGAACACAGAACAATCATTTAAATAAAACTGAGTTCGAGTTCATTAACCAGTAAAATCGGACCATTAGGAGCGGGGGTTAAACACAAACGACAATTTAGAGTTTTCGTAGCGGTCACAATTTTTTTACTCTTCGCAACAAAACTCCATACATGCGATTAAAATAAAATGAGAAAGTTATTTTAAAAAAACCAGTGAAATTCGACCATTAGTAGTAGTGGTTTACCTGAAACCAACCATTTGAAAATTGCTTAGCAGACGCATTTTATTCTCGCAACGCTTTAATTGAGGTAAGAAATATATATTGCCTAAACCACCAAATTGAACCATGAATTCAACTTTCTGAGGAATTCGCTTAGTTTACGAAGTTTCTGAGTTGTGGTTTTTATAATTATGAGGGATTTCTTAAGGGTACTGCTGAGGAACAACTATAAGTTAGAAATGAGCATAAATAACTACTTACTGGGTCACTCATTTTAAACGATGACTGTGAATTCCGGTCACAATATATCACTTTTATAATGACAATACGGTACGCGGAAAATATATTTTCAAGAATCAAGATTATGAATTATAATGGTTTTAGGAGGTATCACTCTTTGAAAGAAATATCAGTCAACTCTCTACCTAAACCAACTAAGGAGAAGACCCGTTAAAAGTACTGATTTTTATTTTGATAAAGTGTACAAAATCTGCTGATAGAAGTTGCAGACAAATATAAAAACATAGGATAAAAATGAAACGATAAAATAAAACTAAATCCCGACTAAAATATTTCCTTATGATTTGGTTAAGCGGTAAATATGGAATTAGATCAAAAATTGTACTGGATAACAAAATAATAGAACAAGTATCACATTTCCAATATTTAGGTTGTGATATAACTTATAGAGAAAATAAAGATATAGAAAATAAAGTAAATAAATTTTAGGCTATTTGTGGAACCGTAAAAAGAACCTTAGGTCGGAAAACAAGGAACGATACGAAACTTAAAATATATAAAACAATGGCTGTTCCTTTGTTGTTGTATGGAAGTGAAAATTGGATAATGAAATCAAGGGATAAAAGCAGGATACAGACTGCGGAAATGCTGTTTTTACGTAATGTGAAAGGATGCACAAGAGCGGATAGAATAAGGAATGAAACTATACGAGAAGAATTAAATATATATAAAATTGAAGATAAAATCAGCGAAAATAATAAGAAATGGACAGAACACTTAATGAGAATGAACAACGAAAGAATACCAAAAAGAACCTTCCTGTATAATCCCAGAGGAACAAGAGATGTTGGCCGACCACGTAGAAGATGGACTCCACTTTTAACTTCGCCGGAACAGGCTGCATAGCCTAAACCTTGTAGTAGAAGAAGAAGAAGAAGAAGAAGAAGGGAAAAAAAACTTCATTCATTGTGTTCGCGCTCGGAGAGGAATCTCAAGAATTTCGTAAATAATGCAAATGTTTGTCCAAAATGCGCTATTGACATATAACCAATGTTTCATTTCTGTATTACTAAATTCAATTAACAGGTATAATGTTTTCATAATATGATCAAAGTATAACCTGAAGGGCACACGCACACACATTGCATTATATTAAAAGTGGATGCTGTGTTAGATTCATTTTTAACTCTAATATCAACAGATACATCGAATTAATTTTAAATAAATAATAGTTTTAAAAAACTAAAACAACACGCTTTATTAGAAAACCGAACTAAAAAAATGAAAAATAAATTTAATTTCCAACATGCTTGGGATAAATAATTTTACCATCAAAAGCATGGGGTGCTCTTTATCAATTAATATATTTGATAGTAAACAGATATTGGTAAAAGTAAAGTCTCTAAGAAGAAAATTAAAAAATCATAAAAAGCACCCCACGCTTTTGATGGTAAAATTATTTATCCCAAGCATGTTGGAAATTAAATTTTATTTTTCATTTTTTTAGTTCGGTTTTCTAATAAAGCGTGTTGTTTTAGTTTTTTAAAACTATTATTTTTTATTTTTTAGTTTTAATATTTTACAGAATAAGATAAAAATGTAAATATCTTTAAATTCGATTCTATTGTAGTCTGAACTGAAAGTAATAGTCTTCTAAAAAAACTCCCAGCCGGATTTGAACCAGCGACCTATGGATTACAGAAATTATATACCATTAGAGTGTACCGTTCTACCAACTGAGCTCTTACAACTATTGACTAGAAAGTCGACAAGTCCGCAACCTATTATATCAGTTTTCATTTTTTTGATTTTATGATGATTCTGGTCAGGATTTTAGAAACAAAATATGAAATTATTATAGTGTCACGGGTCCTTTACAAGTATACAGAGTTTCAAGTCGATCCAATGTTTCTAAGTGGGTGAAAATCGTGTTCAAAACTTTCCGTTACATAAATACAAAGACACGTTTTCTGATTTTCTGATGATTCTGGCCAGGATTTTAGAAAATAAATATGAAATTATTGTATTGTCACGGGTCTTTTACAAGTATACACAGTTTCAAGTCTATCCAATATTTCTAAGTGGGTGAAAATCGTGTTAAAAAATTCCGTTACATAAATACAAAGACACTTTTTTTTATTTTCTCATGATTCTGGCCAGGATTTTAGAAAATAAATATGAAATTATTGTATGATCACGGATCCTTTACAAGTATACAAAATTTCAAGTAGATCCAATTATTTTAAGTGGGTGAAAATCTCGTTGAAAGATTCAGTTACATAGATAGATAGATAGATAGATAGATACAGGTCAAGCTAATATAAAGCGTGTAAAAATCTGAGCTTTCATTTGCAATTATATATTTTTGGTTGGTACGCACGGACAATATGTAAGTCAATACAGTTTTTGTTGTGTATGTTCAGAGTAGAATTTAGAGAAAGTAGTACTTCTTAAGTCTTAATATAATACGTGTATTACAAATTACAAAATATTTTGCGTAATTAAATATTTGCAATTATGTTACGAACAGTGTATAAAACACTGGCTCTTCCAACTCTTTTGTATGGTAGCGAAGTATGGACGTTGAAACAGAAGGATATACAGAGACTCAGATATGCTGAAATGAGATATCTTCGGAGGACTGCAGGATACACACTACTAGATCACAAAAAAAATTAAGACATCTTAGAAGAATTACACATGGAATCTTTAGAAAACAAAATTTCTGATTATAAGTCAAGATGGATACAACATGTTCATCGAATGGAAGATCACAGAATACCCAAACAAATGTTAAGATATCAACCTGCAGGAAGAAAAAGACCAGGACGTCCACTCAAAAGTCTTTTGGATGGTGTTTCTCTTGAGGCCGAAACAGGTCAACAAATGGCCTAAATTCGTGAATGTACTATGATGCTGAAAGTAATGTCAGGATACATTTTTATAAAATAAAGACATAAATTAAATGTTTAACAGTGACCAGTTGTAAAACAAGAGTATTTTAATGCATTATTATATGGAAAAATATTTCTACTGATATTTTTACGAATTATATAGGGAATTACGAGTTGCTTCTGTTAAGTAGCCAATTTGTTCCTCTCCCTGCCATATCCCATTAAAAGCGAAACAGTAACGGACTCGTATTAACAGAATTCATTTCTTGCAACATGTCTGTAGAAATTAAACTTTCTACATCTTCAAAATATCAATAGAAACTGCAATGTATTTATGTTTCATTTAAATTTTTCCACATGAACAATTGAATATAAATTACTAGATGGCTTATTTTGACAAAATTTGGACCTAAGTGTTTCATTGTGTATGTCGTATACGATTAGTATATTTTTATTTTTGACGGCCACGGTGGACTAGTGGTTATGCTCCTTGCCTCTGCTCCCGAGGGTCGCGGGTTTAATGGATTTTTTAGGACGGAAAAATCCAAGGAGCAAATCTTCCGGGAGGGACTTTAAGCCGTGGGTCCCGAGTCTGAAGATTTTCAGGCTCTTAAAAAATCCGTAAGCCTGAATGAAAAGGCTTCTAAGCAAAATTTACCGAATTTTCCCGTATTAGGTCATAGATGTCAGTATGAGGCGGAACGCTGACCACGTACCACTCAAAATGCCATCTATACGAAAATAAGTGGAACTAAATTTAGTATGGTTCAAATTCTTCCCTGTAAGGGGAGAGCGCCAAAATCTCTGTAAAGGGAAAACATAGGCTTACAATACAATATTTTTATTTTGTTTATGTTTAAATTGTTGTTTAATTTGTGTCCATAAAAACTAATTCTTTCATATACAGTGAACAAAGTAATGCCTTACACTTCAGTTACATAAATGTAGGAACGTACCACTATTCAATTAGGAGTAAAGAATTAACGCCTGGCGATAGGATTGATATTCCTATGACATTGTTTGTCTGGAAATGCATGCTATTATGCATTGCAGAGACTTTTGATGTCCCAACTCCTTTCAAAAAACGTTAAGCTGAAAATATATAAAACTATTATTCTACCAGTTATATTATATGGGTGCGAAACATGGACTCTTACTTTAAGGGAGGAAAGTAGATTACGAGTATTTGAGAATAAAGTACTTAGGAAAATGTTTGGGCCAAAGAGAGATGAACAGACAGGTGAATGGAGAAGACTACATAACAATGAACTACATGGTCTTTATAGGAAGCTAGATATAATAAGAACAGTTAAGTCTCGTAGACTCCGATGGGCAGGACATGTTGCGCGTATAGGGAATGAAAGACATGCATGGAAACTTCTTGTAGGAAAGCCAGAAGGAAAACGCCCAGTTGGTAGACCAAGAATGAGGTGGGAGAACAACATTAACTATGATTTGAGGAAAGTAGATTATACAGGGAATGGTTGGAAAGCATTGGCTCAGGATAGGGATGTATGGAGAGCTTATGTCCGCGCGGCCATGCACCTACCGATTCGATAGTGCCAGTGAGGAAGTAAGTATGATATTGTTTGACTCGCATTAAGTACTTAATTTACAACGTGAAAATTACGAATTATATTTTTAATTTCTACTCATCTGTGATGTTACTTCACAATTTTCAGTGCATTATGAAAATAATATTTGTCTATACATCGATAAATAACTGAATTACTGCATTACTCGACGGAATGACTAGTCATTTATCTCCAATGGGTGATAGTAAGGCCTCCTGTGGTCTGGGGGTAGCGTGCTGCCCGGGTTCGATCCCCGGTCGGGACTGTTTTTCTGGGTGAGGTTTTTATCGGGGTTTTTCCTCACCTGTAAGACAAATGTCAGGAAAACTTTAAGGCCCAAACGGTGCCCGAAATCACATGGCCATCGCAATCATCATCATTCATATTCATCTTAGGATTAGGGACTCTCCTGGCGCACCATTATCATCATCACTCATCATATCATCGGGGCAACGTAACCCCGACTTCCAGGCGCCCCAACCTGAGAAGTGGGTTACACGTACGTCTTGCCAGGAGAGGAACCAGGAATGTCGCAAGACAAACCTGTGCATTTGAAAAAAGAAATATATATTTATATATATATATATGGTATGATAAGGAAAATAAATGCCTGGACGGGATTCGAACCCGGATCTCTGAGTCTGTACCTCAGCGTGATATCCATTACACTATCAGGCGAATCCAATTCAAACACTTATTTTTCTTATATATGTATTATATTCTCCATTATTACCAAATGTCTCGAGAACTCGGTCTTCACTGCCATCTAGTAGCTGACTATAACAAGTAAGCAAATTAAAGAGAATATTTTTACCTTATAGCAGTGACGCTTTATAGATGTTATAATTAAATGTTAAACATATATATTCTAGTCCACCGCGGCCGATTATCTAGAAATACCTATTTTTCTTATTTTCTGTCTTCACTGTCATCTAGTAGCTGACTATAACAAGTAAGCAAATTAAAGAGAATATTTTTACCTTATAGCAGTGATGCTTTATAGATGTTATAATTAAATGTTTAACATTGAGCAATGCAAGCTTAATATGGAATGATAAGAAAAATATAACATATATATACTTTCCAATTTTTATTATTATTAAGAAGTCTTGGCGGAAAGATCATTAGGAAGGCCTAGATATCAGAGAGAAATAATAATATTTAGACAGATCTACGGAACTGGATAATGGTGATATGAACTGAATTGAGATTACCGAGGAGAGCGGCATTGAACTTACAGGTCCCATAAGCCTACAGTGAGTGAGTACAGTATAGTTTGGCAGCGAACTAAATACAGTCGTACTGCTCAGGCGCTAGAATTTTATGATGTAATGTTCTCCTTCCTAATATAATTTATTGGAATTCTCCATATTTCTTGATAGGAGTGTTGACACTGTTTGATAAAACAAGTAGAAAATGAGAAAACAGGTCTGTTTAGTGGAAAATCTACAGCCAAGACTGTACCAGTACTGCAAGCCATAGCTAAATTGCCACTTTGCTAATAAGTTACTTAAGACTGTACCAGTACTGCAAGCCATAGCTAAATTGCCACTTTGCTAATAAGTTACTTAAGACTGTACCAGTACTGCAAGCCATAGCTAAATTGCCACTTTGCTAATAAGTTACTTAAGACTGTACCAGTACTACAAGCCATAGCTAAATTGCCACTTTGCTAATAAGTTACTTAAGACTGTACCAGTACTACAAGCCATAGCTAAATTGCCACTTTGCTAATAAGTTACTTAAGACTGTACCAGTACTACAAGCCATAGCTAAATTGCCACTTTGCTAATAAGTTACTTAAGACTGTACCAGTACTACAAGCCATAGCTAAATTGCCACTTTGCTAATAAGTTACTTAACGTCTCTCCTTACATTCGATTTCAGATGTTGAATAACATTGCTAATTTAACACAATATCTAAATTGTATTGTATTGTAAGCCCATGTTTTCCCTTTACAGAGATTTAGGTGCTCTCCCCTACAGGGAAGAATTTGAACCATACTAATTTAGTTACTCTTGTTATCGTATAGATGTCATTTTTGAGTGGTCCGTGGTCAGCGTTCCGCCTCGTACTGACATCTAGGAAACTAAGGTAGTACTAGGACGGGAAAATTCGGTACATTTTGCTTAGAGGTCTTTTCATTCAGGCTTAAGGATTTTTTACGAGCCTGAAAGTCTTCAGACTCGGGACCCACGGCTTAAAGTCCCTCCCGGAGGGCTTGCTCCTTGGATTTTTCCGTCCTAAAAAATCCATCGACCCCGGCCGAGTTCGAACCCGCGACCCTCGGTACCAGAGGCAAGGATCATAACCACTAGTTCACCGCGGCCGATTATCTAGAAATACCTATTCTTATTTACGAAAATTACTTAATATGCTAAGTTAAAAACAAGGGAGATATTAATTGTGTTATTAGTTTTTAACCCATTCGCTTCAAGTTTAAATGCTGAATTAATTTTCCCAGAAACCGGATTTAAGTTACTTTAAATTATATTGTCTATTTTCAGACATCCAAAACAAACAAAAGGTAACGGTACTAGAGATCTCAATAAGGGTGAAGACCAAAACACATTCCTCTGCTATTTATAAATGTTAACGAAATACTGTCCTGCCAAGGGATGTACAAAATACTGCAAAATATGTAACAGCAGAGTTAAGCGAGTGTACCTCGTCTTCTGAGTTGAAGGTCATTTAACTGCCGGCGAGTCTAGCTCGTCTTTTGAGGCGAATGGGTTAATGCAAGTCAGCAGTTCTATTTAGAGAATTAGTGTGTAAATAATTGATAAAATATCAATTACAAAGGTAGACTGCATGGATTGTAGTTTGTGTGACATTTTTTTTAAAGAAGGGGAATTCAAATAAAAAAAAGAACACGTCACTGCAATTCTGTACATTCATATGATCTTTAAATCGATACATGAATTCCAGTAATGATTAGTGGCTATCGAATTTATGAGTTTACGAGTAATGCTTAATGTGCAACTATCTTTTGTTTTCCCTAACACAGTGTTTTGTTAACACATCAGGGTTGATCTGATAACTTTAATGAGTGTATATAGGGCTTTGAATTAACATTCTGTTTGGTAACATACATAAATGATGTCTGCACTGAATGTTTCTAGAGATATCGAATATGGAAAGAGGCATACATCAATCAAACTGTCGGAACCTTCCTCAGATATTTCGTCAATTAATCGGCTTTGTATGTATAAGTTTATCTAACACAGTTGTAATTTACAAATCATAATGAAATAAGAATAAATAACAGTTAAAAAAAACTAAAACAACACGCTTTATTAGAAAACCGAACTAAACAAATGAAAAATAATTTTAATTTAACATGCTTGGGATGAATAATTTTACCATCAAAAGCGTGGGGTGCTTTTTATGATTTTTACATTTTCTTCTTAGAGACTTTACTTTTACCAATATATGTTTATTATCAAATATATTAATTGATAAAGAGCACCCCACGCTTTTGATGGTAAAATTATTCATTCCAAGCATGTTGGAAATTAAAATTATTTTTCATTTGTTTAGTTCGGTTTTCTAATAAAGCGTGTTGTTTTAGTTTTTTTAAAAACTATTATTATTTATTTTTTATTTTTAATATTTTACAGGATAAGATAAAAATGTAAATATCTTTAAATTCCATACCATTCTAGTATGAGCTAAAAGTAATACTCTTCTAAAAAATCCTCCCAGCCGGATATGAACCAGCGATCTATGGATTACTGAAATTATGTACCACTAGAGTTCATCGCTCTACGAACCTAGCTCTTACAACGATTGACTAAAAAGTCGACTAGTCCGCAACCTATTATACCAGTTTTCATTTTTTTTATTTTGTGATGATTCTGGCCAGGATTTTAGAAACAAAATATGAAATTATTGTATTGTCACGGGTTCTTTACACGTATACAAAGTTTCATGTCGATCCAATGTTTCTAAGTGGATGAAAATCGTGTTACAAAATTCCATTACATAGATACAAAGACACTTTTTTTGATTTCCTGATGATTCTGGTGATGATTTTTGAAACAAAATATGAAATTATTGGATTGTCACGGGTATTTTACAAGTATACAAAGTTTGAAGACGATACAATGATTTTAAGTGGGTGAAAATCGCGTTGAAAGATTCCGTTACATAGATAGATAGATACAGGTAAAGCTAATATAAAGCGTGTAAAAACACACTGTCACACAGGAGCTGCGAAAACTAAGTGAATTACTCATAAAGTTGAATTTGTGAAGTTTAATACAGTATGATAAATAAAGATGAAATATCTCCTTCCAATGACACGAGGTTGACTACGCTTCAATATACAGTAGAGGTCACTCTGAACAGCGGTCAGATATAAACAACAGTAGGATTCAGACTTACAATGTATACTTCGGTGGAACATAAAAGTTACGCACTGACTGTTCGGAACATTTAGAATGAAATATAACTAATGCAATGTGGTTATTCTGGATACTGGATACTAAACAACACAGTTCAATAATGTTATTGTAAACAGATACTACAGACAAATATTCTTAAAGCCCCTTTTTCCGACGTCATGTACTATGGTTGCTTCAACTAAAGGCTGATATCGCGTTTACGATGGAATTGTTCCTTCTCTATTGACAAAACAGAGAACTAGGGCTCTGATTTTGGTGATATTCGGATATTTCTGTAATTTTATTTCAATGACATATAGGCCCCTACTCACTTGTGTTGCAAAAAATAAAATTATTCCCTTACGGCGACCTTTAAATTTTTGATCCAGGTTAGCTGGAGTTCCACAGGGCTCGGTGCTCGGCCCATTGCTTTTTACAATCTATATAAACGACATATCTGACTCCCTAAAACATTGCAAACATCATTTATTTGCGGACGACATGCAGATCTACCTTCACTCAGACAAATATTCTTTAAATGATGCGGTAACCAAAATTAATGAGGACCTTGACTCGCTAACGGCGTGGACAGAGAAATATGGACTTGAATTAAATCCTAGAAAGACACAAGCAATCATTATGGGCCATCAGAGACTATTATCCTCAATTAACACAAATGCAGTATTACATGTGTCACTTAATGGGGTTCAGATCCCTTATAGTGAGACAGTAAAAAATCTAGGAGTGTTTATGGATAAACATTTAATTTGGAATAAACAAATAAATAACACTTGCAAAACTATCTTCTCAATAATACACTCATTAAATCGTATAAGAAATTGTTTACCGTTTTCTCTAAGAAAAATGCTAGTAGAAACACTCGCAATGCCCCATTTTGATTATTGTGATACTCTTTTTACTGACCTAAATACTGTTCTTACCCAAAGACTTAACTAACGTGTTCACAATTCTTGCATACGTTTTATTTGTGGTATACGTAGATTTGATCACGTTACACCATCCCTGGAACAATTGTCATGGCTTCGTCTTCAGGATCGTAGAAACCATCCATTCCCTATGCCTACTCTATAACATATTACACACATCTTTACCTTATTATTTATCACACCGCTTCACTAAACTCTCTGATACACATAACTTAGATACCCGATCCCTTGAGCACAGTGTCCTCTATATCCCTCCTCATCATACTACCTATTATTCGAAATCTTTTACAGTTTCTCTTGCTAGAACATGGAATTCACTTCCACCCTATGTCAGATACTGCCAAACTTTACCATCTTTCAGAAATAAATTGAAAATAAAATCACTAACAGAAAACAACTCACTAATACTACTTTTTAAGAATTAATAATGCGTTTTTGCATTATTTAATAAAAATAGACTTAGGATTTGTTAATATATTTACCTAATGCCTTGTATAAAAAGCGTAGATTAATTCATTGTAGTGTATTTTTTTTCTCTTCTTTTTATGCATAGTAGATTCGAGCTGTTATTCCTTTTTTTATTCATTGTATCATTAATTTAATTTTAATTGTATTTAGTTTCATTCTATTATTAGACATTAATTTCATTATTATTCAATATGACAGATAATTAATTATTCAATGACTATTATTGTAACTTTTTTTTGTATTCATATGTAACATGTTTGTCCTGTCTAATATGACTACTATTGTAATTTTTTTTGTATTCATGTGTAACATATGTTTGTCCTGTTTTATATGACTATTATTGTATTTTTTTTTTGTATTCATATGTAACATATGCTTGTTCTGGTGAGTGGAAGAGAAGGCCACATGGCCTTAACTCCACCAGGCTAAATAAATCTATTCTAAATCTATTCTAAATTCTAACCCTGGTCGAATTTTGCTGGTTAACCCATTCACCTCAAAAGACGAGGATGACTCGCTTAACTCTCTGTCATATATTTTGCAATATTTTGTGCAACCCTTGGAAGGATAATCTTCTGTTAAAATTTATGAACAGTAGAGGAATGTTTCTGCCTTCACCCCTATTGTAATTTCAAGTACCGTTATCTTTTGCTAGGTTTGTATATTTGATAATAGACCATATAATTTACGCTGACTTAAATCCGGTTTCTGGAGAAATGCAATGAGCATTTAAATCTGAAGCCAATGGGTTAAGGAATTCGATATTATTGAATGCCATATGTCGAGTTTTGTTGCAAAAATATGAGGTCATTTGAGCGTTGACACACACACACACACACGTCTCCATTGAGCGACAGGCCAAGAAGATACTTAGGCTACCAACCGTCTGCTGGTCTCATATTCATATGTATTATTTAATGAAATTTATGATCATTTTAGTTATTTCAGGGATGGCCAGCATGTCAGGTCCATTACAGCTGGTGTTCTCAACCTGCTGCAGCTACTTTTTGTAACTGAGCAAATTCACAATATCGCCCGAAATTACATGAGAAAATTTCTTCCCCCATGGCTGTCCGTGACACTGCATATCCCGTACCAATGCATGATGCTTCAAACCACTCGGCTACGGCGCGACAACATACATTTATATTCATATAATATATATAGTCTAGTGCTACCTAGTAACTAATAGACTATCAAAGATTTTTTTCTTTTCCACCTTAGCTATATTTGTTAGGACTCAAATTCATAACTATGTGTTTACAATTATAAAAGGAATTCCGCCGCAAAAAAAAAAACGCACAGTATTTAGAGTGACTATTTAACTCATGCCCCAAATGGGAGTCAATGACCAATCACGTTTCAATGATTTCTTTTTTACAACCAATCAGAGTCGTGTTTCACGGAATATTTATCAGTGTTATAATTATCGTATTAAAGAAAGCTCCTCCTTTTTAATATTCTGAACAGGTCTGACCATTATTTTGCAGTGACTGAGCCTGTGAGAAATACGGCTACCATATTGTATATATAGTGCATGCATGTCAACACATATATAAAAACATTTGTAGCAATTGATTATACCACCAAAAAAAAAAAGAAACCACTATTTGCACTTTCTTAAATGTATTTTTTTCCCCAGGTAATAATCCAGAAAAATATAATTGTCATATTTACATCATACGACATTAGAAACGATCAGAAATGTATTAATATACAGTTTGATGTCTTTCATTTTTTATCCACTAGAGAGCATTCTTACAATATTGCGTTCCTTTGGCAATAAATAATACGATCAGGTTGCAGTGATAAACAAAGGAAGCAGATGAAGCGCACCTATCGTTTCTCATTTGTTTTCAAACATCGCCGTTTACATTAAATATATAAATATTTTAAAATAACTATAGTTAAATAATGATTTGTAAGTAAACAGCTTAATTGTATTCGTTAAATAGTCCTAACAAATGCCACTCTTGATTTCCAAATTCTCTAGATAAATTCACTTCTCACTTCGTGAGTCGTGAATTTATCGATAATTTGGAAATCACTCGTGGCATTACTTATGAAGATATATGGACATATGAATCACAAAAAAAAAAAAAAAAGGAAGCAAATGTCGGACATTTATATTATCCATTTGTGATTACATATTCTCATATACACTGTCATGTGAATAACCCTTGGAAAATCTCTTGATGACAAGCACTCCTTCTACAACACCATTTCTAGATATATCGCTCTCATTAATCGATCTAAGTAACTAACTCCATGCGCGACAGGTCTAGAAGGCCCTTGGCCTACCAGTTGACTACTGGCCTTACATCCTCATGTGTTAATCGTAGAGCCACTGTAGGGGTGACATGTGGTCAGTATGTGGTGTCACCCAGCAATTACTACTGGTTTTCTCAACTTGTAGCCGCTACTTATTCTAGTATCCACCTGCCACACGATGCTAGGTGAGCACCGGTCCCATACAGGCCGACATTCCATGAGACAATTTTTTCCTCCACGGAGACTCGAATTAGCGCAAGTCCCGTAGCTCTGCGGCAAAGCATCTTGCCTTAACCACTCGGCTACGACGCGGAATTAATTGTTCAATGTAGATCTTGCAATATCGGTTCTTTATTAAAAGTGATTATCGCGTATGAGCTCTTTTAATAATCCTTACGGCTAATGACTGGTGACTTTGCTGGGTTTTTCCAGTACTCCCTAATTCTATCTGCTTAAATTCCTAACCTGTATCGGCTATATTATATCGAGCATTATTATGATGTGAAATCGGCCTCTTTCTACATAAAACGCAGTTCTAAGTCCAAATTATATTCTGTGTGTATGTGCGTTTCAATGCCACCCACTGTACTTTTTGGTGCTTCGGTTTCCATTCTAGGTGTTTAAAGGACGTTAATAATAATAATAATAATAATAATAATAATAATAATAATACTTTATTTATTCTGGCAGAGTTAAGGCCATAAGGCCCTCTCTTCCACTCAACCAGCACAAATACAAATAAATATTCGACAAATATAGATATACACTATACTAATTATAAACAGTTAAAGATACAATAAATGTAGCAATGTAAATGTCATGTACAAACAACATTTTATAGGGTAATAACAATAATGATACGATAATAATAATAATAATAATAATAATAATAATAATAATAATAATAATAATAATAATAATAATAATAATAATATAAATATGATACATTATACGGGAAACACCAATTAAAATATATATATCTTACACTGGATAATAATGAAGTCGAGTTTAGAGCAAATATAAATTTAGATTTCTTTTAAAAGATGCCAATGTCCGGCAGCCCCTTATTTCTTGTGGTAGGGAATTCCAGTTGCGAGAAGTGGAGATGGTATATGACATGGAGTGATGTGATGTCCTATGTTGCGGTATATTAAGTAAGAGACTATGTTGTGATCATGTGTTTAGGTTATGGTTTGAGGATAGATACTGGAAACGGGATGATAAATAATTGGTAATCGATGTATGTAGGATCTTAAATAGGAGAATTAGACAGTGCGATTTTCTTCTCTCTTTTTAGATGTAGCCATGACAATTCGTGGAATAATGGAGAAATGTGATCGTATTTTCGAACATTAAATATGAATCTGATACACATATTATGGACACGCTGCAGTTTGTCCGACAATCCGTCACTTATGTCAGTTAGTAGAACGTCACAGTAGTCAAAATGCGGCATCACTAAAGTTTGGATTAAAATCCTATGTGATATCTTATCAATTTACGCTCCATTTCACAAGATCAATTTACATAGAAGATATGTATTTATATTGTGTACAGAGAGGAGTGTAGAATGAGTGTATGTCTAAGTGTTAATATGTTTTTATGAGGGATGATGGTGAAGAGAAGGAATGTGAAACCCGGTGCCGGCACGTACCTTACTCCAGTCGAGAAGCATCCAGGCAATCTCAAGGCTTAATGTCGCCATCAGACTGACGAATCGCATCAACAAACATTACTACGACAATGTTTTCTCAACGAATGTACTCGGAGGGGTTTGCAATTTAATGCTGGCACCTAGTATACAATCGTGTTACTAAAAATTGGTCACCACAACTCCTTCTAACCCTGAGATGAAACATATACAATATAAAATATCCAAACCCCGCCTTGTATTGAATCAGGACCTGGCAGACGGAAAGAAGGCGTGCTGCCACATGAGCTATCGCTGCGGACCAAGTAATTAGAAAAGTAAACTGCGTAACAGAGTGGAACCCTTGATAGAGGTCCACTCCAGGGAGTAGGCGCCCCTGCCCTTTTGTGAGCTCCAGGTCCCACTCGCCCAGTGGGTAGTACCTGGGTAGGGCCCCGTTCACAGGGTCACGTGGGGAGAAGAGAAGTCCCCAAAGCCGTAGTGAAGGCAACTTCTCTAGGAGACGAACACTCCGAAATTACAGTTCCCTGACCTCCAGGAAGAGGGGTTTGGCTAAAGGCTGGTAACCTCTACTAATAAAAAATAACTTACTCATAAACTTCAGCAGAAGAAAACCGGATTGACAGGTGAACCATCTCAATTATCTAGGATGTGACATTTCATTTAATTATGATAATGATATAAATAATAAAATAGCAAAATTCCAGGGAATATGTTGTACGATAAAACGATCACTAAATAACAAAACAACAAGAGAGACCCAATTTAAATTTTATAAAATGTTGGCAGTACCGGTACTGCTCTATGGTTCAGAGGCCTGGATACATAAAAAAACAAGATCTAAGTAGGATAACGGCGGCAGAAATGAAATTTTTGAGATCTGCTAAAGGGTGCACTAAGGAAGACAGAATCAAGAACACAGAAATAAGACAGGAACTTGAAATATTTGCAACAACTGATAAAATAGATACATATAGACAAAAATGGAAGCAACACATAGACAGAATGAATGAAGATAGATATCCAAAACAAATAACAAAATACAAACCTAAAGGCACCCGAGATGTGGGCAGACCTAGAAAGAGATGGGCTGAAGTCGGAACGGGTTAACAGACCTAATCCATGAATGCAGATGATGATGATCATGAAACTGCGTTGATGCTTACGAGGAGTGTAGTCTTAGTACGTTTTATTTAATGACATTCTTTAAGTACAAATCCAAGCGTCAAAGGACTTACAACTTAGAAGTTTCTTATTTCAGGTCCTTTTAAGCGATGTAAATCTACGGAAGCAAAGGAGCTTTTCTTTCATTCCAAAGGGAATAATACTCAGGATTTTTATGTCCTTAAATTCACAAACCTCGGAACCAAAAACGAGTAGTTCTCCTGAATCATGTTTGTACGCGGATATTCTGTTGCATCAAAATACTACTTTCATAACCATCAGGTACTTTAAAAGCAGGTTGAAAACCTGATACATAATATCAATTACTTCTTCTCCACCAGATTAAATAAGTCCACCGCTGTGGTCTCGAGGCAGTGGGCCCGGGTTCGATCCCCGGTCAGGGCAGTTTTTCTGGGTGAGGTTTTTATTGGGAGTTTTCCTCACCTGTAAGACAAATGTCAGGAAATCTTTAAGGCCCAAACGGTCCCCGAAATCATATGGCCATCATCTTCATCCTTATCATTATCATATCATCACCCTTCACCGGTGTGGAAAGCAACGGGAAGCTACCACACCTACAATTCCCTAGTAAAGCTGCAAGCATAACATGTAAATGCTATGATTGCAGTGAAGGACCTGCCTTTGGGCAGAATTACTATGGATGGAGATTAAATAAATAAATGTTTAAATAAGTATGTAATTTAACAATACGTCTGTATCGCATTATTCTTGAAATTTCGTACATAAGCTCTCCATACAAACCTATCTGAGCTAATGTCTTACAATCATCCCTTGTATGATCCACCTCCCTCATATCATGGTTAATGTTATTCTCCTACCTGATTCTTGGTCTACCAATCGGGCGCTTTTCATCTGATTTCCCTAAAAAGAAGCTTCCATTCACTTCTTTTATTCCCCATTCGTGCCACATTTCCTGCTCATCGCAGTCTATGAGACTTATCTGTTCTTATTATATCTGATTTCTTACGAAGTTCACAGATATGTAGTCTTCTCCATTCACCTGTCTGTTCATCTCTCTTTGGTTCAAAAAATTTCTAACAACTTTATTCTCAAGTACTCGTAAACAGTGAAAGAGCATTGCCATCGCTTCGGACGCAGCGATCTGACACCCAGACGGTTCTTTTTCAGCTTAAAAAATCGTTTTGTTTCACTTAGTATTCGAAATTACTCATATCATACTCGATTTGTTTACAGTGGATCTGGTATGAATTTACTGTATGAGCAAATGACATTACGTAGGTTTCGTGGAGGACGAAACGGAACTTGGGCAGGTTTTTTCTCGTGGTTTCTCCCGTTTTCCCCTGCCACAATTTCATTCCACCATTACTCTCTACTCATATCATCCATTTCATTTCATTTCGTTCAACTGCCCGTGTGATGGTGCCCTTGTCGGCCGGCACCCTTTTCATTCACAGACCTATTTAAATATGGATCATCTCATCTCATCCCTCGACCCGACCCTGAGTTGGACACGAGTTGAGGATATATAGTAAATTAAATGTATTGTCTTAGATACATGTGATTTGTTGAAGATGACCTTGGGATTGGACCGATTAAACATCCGGGGAGGCCTTCCATTTACGTTAACCAAGTTTAAAATTCCTATCCTTACAGGAATGCCACTCTAAGCTTAGAAATAATTGGAACACGTAAAAGTACCTAAAATGCAGCGGCTAAACTAAAGAAAAGAGATACAAATCAATAATTAATTGTTTATTTGCATAAATAGAATTACAAGAAAAATAATAATCGCAAGATAGCATCTCCACTTTGGCATCGGCGGGATGCATATACCATCCCGGTCAGAATCGATAGATTCTTGGGTGTATAAATTTCGAGGACGCGGTTTCCTTCGGAAGAATAGCTTCGATGATCTCGTGCGTCAGAGAAATGTGACATCTTGAAAATCCTCGCATAAGAAAACTATATTTCACGAAGAATTTCCAGGTCAGATACTCAAACCTGATATTGTGTAAATATCGTAGAAGAAGTAGACCACGTTATACCACTTAAATATCATATTTTCAACAAAAATCTACCAATGTTTGCTGCTACAGTTATTCGTAATTAGCCCTATATTATCAAGTAATTAAAAAAGGTAAACAGATCCCACTGCAGGCTTCTGGAAGCCCTAGGGGTAATAGGAGGTTAATGCTCCCACCTTATGATATTATCAGCACGACATATTACTCGAGTTGCCAGCCCTGCATGACGTCCACCTTTGCCCCCGGACAAGCGTCAGATGTTCATTTCCGTGAGAGGCTGAGCCGACTCTAGGGCCTTATTGCCGCCAGAAGGTCTTAGGACAATCCTGACCCTACCAGGATTCGAACTTCCGACCTTCCCGCTTATAAGGATTTGCTTTAAGCAACTACGCTACAGCGTGTTTCCTTTACAACGTGTTATGAAATATTAATTTAAGTTATAAGGAACATATAAGAGTGATGTTTTCCGGATGAGTTGAGTAGTTTATGCTCGAAGCATTAATTAAGGCCGGAAATTCTATGATGTTATATCGAATTGAATTATTTTGACTATTTAACTCGTGCATCAAATGGGAGTCAATGACCAATCACGTTTCAATGAATTTTGTTCTACGCCGATCCCTGTTGTGTTTCAGCTCGATAATTATCGAATTTTGATTACCAAAATAAAGAAAACTCCTCCTTTTTAATATTCTGAACAGGTCAGAGCATTATTTTGCAGTGAGTGACTCTCCAATAAATAAGATGAATGTAGCAAATAATGGACAGATTCCTTCGACCTAAACATTTGATAATTATGTGTTCAATAATTGTGTTTTAAATACTGATTTTACTGAGTTGTTTCCGAGAAAAATGAATTAATAATGAATAATGTTGGTTATAATAGGTCTTATACAGCTTGATGTGTTTCATTTCTTCTCCACTAGGGTGCATTCTTACAATATTGCGATCCTATTTGACAATAAATAGTTGCAGTGATGAACAGATGAAACATAACTTCACATTTCTAGTTTTCAAATATCGCCGTTTACATTAAATATGTAAATATTTTAATATAACTATAGTTAAATAATGATTTTTGAGTAAACAGCTTAATTTTATTCGTTATATAGTCCTAACAAATGCCACGAGTGATTTCCAAATCCTCTAGATAAATTCACTTCTCACTTCGTGACTGGTGAATTTATCCATAATTTGGAAATCACTCCTGGCATTACTTATGATAAATATTAACATGTACGTAACTATTCAATAACGAATACAAAAGGACGTCCACAAAAATATACCTATAATAAATTGCCTTCTATGTACCCTGATTTTGAGGTTGCTAGACCCATATCAAGATAGAATACGAATATAAATAGCATATCCAAATAGGCCTATATGCAAAACAAAATAATATTTTCCATTGCATAAAATCACAATTTGTTATCTGCAGCAATATGGCTAATAATAACAGTACTAAGACATATATAAGAAGTAATTATAAAACATTACGAAATTAAGATTTTTAAACACATGCAGATCTCCTCTCATAATACACTAAAATAAAATATTATTAAATAATAATAATAATAATAATAATAATAATAATGATAATAATAATGATAATAATAATAATGATAATAATAATAATGATAATAATAATAATGATAATAATAATGATAACAATAATAATGATAATAATAATAATAATGATATAATAATAATGATGATAATAATAATAATAATGATAATAATAATAATAATGATAATAATAATAATGATAATAATAATAATGATAATAATAATAATGATAATAATAATGATAATAATGATAATAATAATAATAATAATAATAATGATAATAATAATAATAATAATGATAATAATAATAATGATAATAATAATAATAATGAAGAAATGGCTGAATTCAAATAGCTAGGAACAATAATTACCAACGGGAATGAGATGTACAAAGGAATTAGACATAGGCTCAATTCTGGACATGCAAGTTATTGTGTATTACATTGATCCTTGTTGTCCCAACTTCTCTCAAAAAACATAAAACAGAAAACATATAATACATTTATTCTCCCAGTTGTATTATATGGATGCTAAAAAAATGTAATGGTCTCTTACTTTAAGGTAGGAGAATAGATGTGGAGTATTTTAGAATAAAGTTGTTAATTTTTTTGGATAAAAGAGAGATGAACATACAGCAAATGGAGAAACTACATAACAGTGAGTTACATGATCTTTATGGGAAATCAGATATAATAAGAATTGTTAAGTATCGTAGATTGCGATGGGCAGGGCATATGACACGAATGGGGAATGAAAGACGGGTTTGCAAATCGTTGTAAGAAAACCAGAAGGCAAGCGCCCACTAGGTAGATCAAGAATGATATGGAAGAATAACATTAAACAAGATTTGAAAGTAGTAGATTTTACAGGTGATGATTGGAAAACATTAGCTCAGGATAGGGATGTATGGAGAGCTTATGTCCGCGCGGCCATAAATCTATGAGTTCGTTAGTGCCAGTGAATTAGTTAATAATAATAACAATAATAATAATAATAATAATAGTCATCATCATCATCATCTGCCTTCCAAGTATTAGGCCCAGTGGCCCGTTACGGTCTCCCGCCATCTCCGAAAAGGTCGACCCACAGATCTTCTGCCTCGAGAAATGTAGTGAAGAATTTGTTTTGGTATTCTGTGGCGATCCATGCGCTGAATATGAACTAGCCAATTGTTTCTATATTCTTGGAGGTATTCAGATATAGGTACGATGTTTAACTCTCTGGCTATTGTTGAATTTCTTTGATGGTCTAGAAGGATATAACCTGCAGTTCGTCGCAGAAATTTCATCTCCGTGGCTGTAATATGACGATCATCCTGAGTTCTGATGGTCCAAGCTTCACTGCTGTAACAGATTATGGGTCTAGCGAGAATTGTATAGATTTTCATTCTTGTGTGTCTCTGCACTTTTGATGGTTTAAAAACTTGGTTGATAATTATTAAAGCTTTATTATAGTTTTGTGTTTTAAAGGATATATCACATTCCTCATTATAAGTTAGATTATATCCTAAGTATTTAAATGAATTAACTTGCTCTAATATTGAATTCTGAATACAAATTTTACTTCGTACTGGGAATTTCCCTCGAAAGGCCATAACTTTAGATTTTGTTGTTGATATTTCCATGTTAAATCGTTGGGCTATTATATTAAGATGATGAGTGGAATATTGTAATTCATCTTCATTATTGCCGAAAAGAGCCTGATCATCTGCATATAAGAGTGTGTCTAAGAGTGTGTGTCTTGAGAGAGCAATATTACCATGAACTGTCAATCTCCAGTGTCTGATGATAGCATTAATGTATACATTAAATAGAAGTGGTGATAGAGGGCATCCTTGTCTGACTCCGCAATTTATATGTTTCCAATCTGACAATTCTGTTCCTATTTGTACTGCTATGATGTTATTTTTATACAGATTAAAAATTGTTTGGTTCAGTTAGCCGCCATAACAGAAACTAAAAAGAAATTAAGAGGGACCCGAATGATTAATAATAATAGTAATAATAATAATAATAACAAATTATAATATGTGTAATATAACAGGTATATTGTATAGGTACCGGTACGAGTCTGGTTGAAAGTTAAATCGAAGGAAAACCAAATCTACCTATAGATTTATTTTAAATTATTCTTATGTCCCTGATTTCCTCTTAAAGGGAATTCCAGTAGCGATAATCGGAGATAGTATACTGTATAACGTGGACTGATTACAAGTCCTATGTTTAGATATATAAACTTAGAGATTGTGATGTAATCGCGCGTTTAAATTAGGACTCAAAGATAAATATTGGGAACGAGAAACTTAATATTTTGGAAAATTATAAACAATAGTACACACTCCAAGTATGCCAAAGGAAAATGGAGAGGAAAATCTTAGGCATAACTCTGAAGGACAGAATCTCGAATACAACACTTCAAGCGATATCTTCAACAACTGATCCCGCACAACAAGCCATCAGGAAAAAATGGAAGTGGGGAGGCCACGTCGCAAGAATACAGGACGACAGATGGACAATAAAAACAACCATGTGGGACCCGTACACAGGCAAGAGACAGCGCGGAAGACCAAGACGACGATGGGCTGACATCTTCAAAGAACGAGCAGGGGCGCAATGGTCCAGAGTCGCCAGATGCAGGAAAAGCTGGAGAACGATGGAGAGCCAACTGTGTATTAACTAATCACAGAACAGACAGTGTATACAAACCAAGTGCTACATCCAAGTCAACTTTTCACCACGGAGTAGCTCACCGGGTGACACTCTCAAATAGAGCTTAACCCCTGTACAGGGAGGCCTTTGCCCTAAAGGGACATATCAGGCTTTATTTATTTATTTATTTATTTATTTATTTATATTGTATAGGCTACGAGAACTAGATTGTACAATTTATTCCTATATTGGAGACATTGGAGACGGAGTATTGACAATTGGTGGAAAATGGATAATTGTGATATCTTCGGACATTAAATAGCTTATGCATCTAAGTACATATGACACATTACAGTTTTCCTGACAGTACGTCGCGTCGCAAGGTCATTTAGTAGAATGTTACGCCAGTGAAAATGCAACACAACTATAGTACATTGAGATATATGTGTGGTAAGTGTATTCTAATAGAATCAAGGAGAAGTTAGAAAAACGAGAAGTTGACGAAAAGAAGAGTTTTTTTTATAATTTCCAGATCTGTAAGGAAATTTCACACACATGTATTACAAACCATTTTTTGTACGATGTAACATATCTTATTTTTGGTTGATGGGTAGACTATTAATAGACGCCACGCGTCACCCGTGCCTTACAGTAACGCGAAAATATAGAATTAATTAAATTTAAAAATATATATATAAATTTATTACTGTTACTCCTTAGATTTAGACAGGGTGTATCTTTCTACAATTGCCACCGCTGCCATTAGAGGATCAATTTCAATTTTAAGAAACCACATTTACAAAATTACTTTATAGTATATATAGGGGCCTACTTCAATTAGGCCTACAAGTTAAATTTTTAAAATGTATTTACAAAATGTATTTAATCAATTACAAAAATAAATTGTCTGTATCACTTTGTCCTTGAGGCAATCCTCTAATGAGGAAAGTTTTTATATAATAAAGGAACAGATTAAAGCCGTAACTTACCGCACACATTAGGAATAATATATTACGATGCGAGATTGGGAAGTGGTTTTTACAGAATCGCTTTCGCTCGGTTTTTAATTTCCGTGATTATGTAAAACACTTCACAAACGTGCGTTGTACATTATTTTTTGCGCGATGGTATTTTCAAAATAATAAATAATAGTAAAATAATAACATATTTGTTGGAAATATTTGCGTTCGTTATAAACAACTGACAAATGTTAACAGTGTGAGCAATGTTTATTAGTTGGAACAACAGGAGGCCTTGAGAAAAAATTTTGATAGCATGGCCGCAACTACGTATTTATTGTTTTATATTGTTTCAAATAAAGTTCAGTTCATTTAAAATGCAGTGATTTGTTTGCTATAATGTTCATTTCAGTATTGTGTTTTCTTTTGTTTGCATAGTAACTAGGCAATTCAGTATTACGCTTTATTTTAGTTGCATAGCAACCAGGTTAGATGTGAGAATGTCAACTTTCGATTCATGACAACTAGCTTGGTAACTACAATATACTGTACCTCCAAGTTCCAGCTGTAATGTAAACAAACCAGATGTAATGTAAACAAACTGCATTTTCTTTGGTTGAATAACTTTTACCTTTAAGCGTGTAAGAAAATGTAGTTCACTTTTTAACATTCCAAATAAATAAAATAAGAAAATAAAAATATAATATCTAGTACATTTAACATTTCCCAATACTGTTATTTTAACACAGTTCCAATAATGGACCATATTGTAATATTATGAAATGAAAAATTATCTGAACCAGGAATCGAACCGTGGACCTCTCCTTGTTCGTAGGAGTGTGCAGACCACTACACCATTTTGGTACTTTTTTATGTCTTTCTTTGTAGTTTTCTTTCGTTTACGCTGTTCTTTCTTCTTTTTTTTTAACTTTGTTAACATTTTTATCTTATTCACACATACAAAACACACACCCAGACCCAATGTGGAGTTTTAAAATCCCTATCCAGCCAGGAATCGAACCTGGGTCGCCGGAGTGGAAGGTAGGGACTCTACCGACTACGCCACAAACACCAACAATTCTTTCAACATATACAATTCTATTATTCTCGTTTCGTCCACTGCCAGGTAGGTGTCACTACCATCGCCAACGGCCGGCTTCGTATAGAAGTATCTATATTTGACTATTTAACTCATGCCCCAAATGGGAGTCAATGACCAATCACGTTTCAATGATTTCTGTTTTACAACCAATCAGAGTCGTGTTTCACCAAATATTTATCAGTGTTATAATTACCATATTAAAGAAAGCTCCTCCTTACAATATTGCGTTCCTTTGGCAATAAATAGTATGATCTGGTTGCAGTGATTGACAAAGGAAGCAGTAGAAGCGTACCTATCGTTTCTCATTTGTTTTCAAACATCGCCGTTTACATTAAATATATAAATATTTTAAAATAACTATAGTTAAATAATGATTTGTGAGTAAACAGCTTAATTTTATTCGTTAAATAGTCCTAACAAATGCCACTCTTGATTTCCAAATTCTCTAGATAAATTCACTCCTCACTTCGTGAGTCGTGAATTTATCGATAATTTGGAAATCACTCGTGGCATTACTTATGACAATTTTACACCACCACTTTTATAAGCAATAAATGATGTTATTAACATTTTCCAATACTGTTATTTTAACACAGTTCCAATAATGGATCATATTATAATATTATAATGATATTGTGAAAAGAAAAATTAATGTCTGAATCGAACCGTGAACCTCTCCTTCTCCGTAGGAGTGTGCAGCCCACTACACTATTCTAGACTGACTCAAGCACTAACAATTCTTTTAACATATACAATTCTATTAATCTCGTTTCGTCCACTGCCAGGTAGGTGTCACTACCATCGCCAACGGCCGGCTCCGTTTAGAAGTATCTATGTTAGAGAATTTTACACCACCACTTTTATAAGCAATAAATGATGTTATTTAACATTTTCCAATACTGTTATTTTAACACAGTTCCAATAATGGATCATATTATAATATAGATACTTCTAAACGAAGCCGGCCGTTGGCGATGGTAGTGACACCTATCAGGCAGCGGACGAAACGAGAATGATAGATTTGTATATGTGGAAATAATTGTTAGTGTTTGTACCAAGTCTAGAATGGTGTAGTGGGTTGCACACTCCTACGGAGAAGGAGAGGTCTACGGCTCGATTCCTGGTTCAGACATTAATTTTCCTTTTCACAATATAATTATAATATTATCTAGTACATGTCTATATAAGTTATATGGGAGAATTTTAATACAGATAATTACAACTTTAATATATTAAATAAAAAATTATTTCATTGTTTAATTCTTACGAATTTCAATTGTTTTAAACTGCTGCTTATATTATAAATTTTTTTAAGCATAAAAAAGGAAAAAACCTTTGAAAGCGGAGATAAATTAATTATTTTGAATGTTTTCAAACAGTTTAATGAAAAATATGCCACATTAGCCATTGAGGATGTGGTGAAAATAACAACAGAATTTACAATTGAGTTACTATTCAGTAAATATTCTGCTCGTAGGCACAATTAAATTATAAATACAGGATATCAATTAACATAAATGGAAAAGCGTAAACGTCTGATTAGGTAGGCCCATAGCATATATAAAATATCATAAATAAATAAGAAATGGAAGTTACTAATCTTTGGTACCATCTTATCCTGTGTTCAGTCTTTTTTCCGTAATTATACGATATAGCCTAAGAAAAAAAGTTCTATAATCGACACTTCCATGAAAATGCTATGATTGCAGTAAAAGTAGTACCATTGTTCCACCGCTGTGGTCTCGAGGTACCATGCTGCCTTGTCACGCAGCGGGCCCGGGTTCGATCCCCGGTCGGGGCAGTTTTTCTGGGTGAGGTTTTTATCGGGGTTTTTCCTCACCTGTAAGACAAATGTCAGGAAAACTTTAAGGCCCAAACGGTCCCCGAAATCATATGGCCATCATCCTTATCATTATCATCATCATCACCCTTCACCGATGTGGAAAGCAACGGGAAGCTACCACATCTATAATTCCCTAGTAAAGCTGCAAGCATAGCATGTAAATGCTATGATTGCAGTAAAGGACCTGCCTTCGGGCAGAATTACTATGGATGGATGGTTCCCTCTACAGACGGAGTTAGCGGAGTAATATCCTTGGCAAGTTTGTTTACAGAGCAACTGGAACTTAGCTCTGATACAATATAGGCCTACTTACATAGCACAGATGTTTCGTTTGAGAGTTGCAAAAAAGAACATTTCGAAACGCCTCAGGGAACACATTGTAGAGACGATGTTTTCATAAGTTTGTTTTAGTTGTGCGATCCAATTTAAATTATAATCAATGGTGAACGCCATTATTTTTTGTAATAAGATAGGATGGCCGATATGTTACTATAATTTACTGAATATTTCTAAATTCAAATCGTGGAAGATTGGCATGCTACGAGTTACTGGTAAACCCTGAAACATGGATAAACCTGGGTAGATTTCTGGACAAAACGCGGAAAATAAGAACAGCACTTATTCAGGAATAAATAAATATGTTAGCAAATTGCAATGCCATTAATTCTTGATAATTCTACATAACTAAGTTAATGAATAATGTAATTGTATTGATATCTAATTGTAATATTATTATTTTTCTTTTTTTTTTGTTTTTAAACATCAACTTATTGTAACGTACTGTCAACAGCACGTACGGCTTACTGCCCGTGCGATCCATATTTGTAAATAACATTGTACGCATCTTACTTTTAGTTTAATAAAGTCCTTATGTATGTACTGAATGCAAAATTTTGTATATCGGATACAAGTATTAGTTGTAAGTTATCTGTTAGTTGTAGTTTTACTATTTATGATATTAATATAAAATTACGGAATATTCATCAGAAAGGTCCGTCTCCTCAACTTAATTAATCTTATAAAAGTTTATTTATGATATATCTCCGATTGAGGATCTTTCCACTTTTCAGCGGTTGCCCTTTTACCAGCCGGCTGCTGGCCCTTCACATCCACATGTGTCAATCTCAGAGGTAGATGATCAACAGCCAGTGTAGGGGTGACATGTGGTTAGCATGTCGAGTCCCCCAGCCGTTATAGCTGGTTCCTCAACCTGGAGCCGCTACTTATTGTAGCTACCCAATTGCCTCACGATGCTGGGTGGGCACCGGTCCCATACTGGCCGAAATACCATGAGAAAATTTCTTCCCCCATGGAGACTCGAACCAGCGTAAGTCCCGTAGCTCTGCGCCAAGGCTTCCTACCTTAACCGCTCGGCTGCGGTGCGGGACATTTATGATATAATACACAAATAAATTAAGACTGGTTCAGTCAATGTACATCAACATTGTCAAATGACAAAATAAATGCAAATTATATAATAAGTGTTAAAACTAATTTTTAAGCGTAAAATATTTTACTTAACTTATAAATAAAAATTATGTCTACTGATTTTATATATATATATATATATATATATATATATATATCCATCCATAGTAATTCTGCCCGAAGGCAGGTCCTTCACTGCAAGCATAGCATTTTCATGCTATGCTTGCAGCTTTACTAGGGAATTGTGTAGGTGTGGTAGCTTCCCGTTGCTTTCCACACCGGTGAAGGATGATGATGACAACGGTAAGGACGATAATGATAAGGATGATGGCCATATGATTTCGGAGACCATTTGGGCCTTAACGTTTTCCTGACATTTGTCTTACAGGTGAGGAAAAACCCCGATAAGAACCTCACCCAGAAAAACTGCCCCGACCGGGGATCGAACCCGGGCTCGCTGCGTGACAAGGCAGCACGCTACCTCGAGACCACAGCGGTGGACTTATACAATATAGGCTAAGAAAAAAAGTTCTATCTTCAACGCTTCATTCACAATTCTCTCATATGACGGGTAAAAGTATATCATGGTTCCCTCTATAGATGGAGTTAGCGGAGTAACATCCTTGGCAAGTTTGTTTGCAGAGCAACTAGCTCTGATACAGTATAGGCCTACTTACATAGCACAGATGTTTCGTTTGAGAGTTGTAAAAAGAACATTTCGAAACGCATCAGGGAACACATTGTAGAGACGATCGTTCCATAAGTTTGTTTTAGTTGTGCGATCCAATTTAAATTATAATCAATGTTGAACGCCATTATTTTTTGTAATAAGATAGGAGAATGGAATTTGTTGTTTCATACGATGGCCGACATGTTGCTATTATTTACTGAATGCAAAATGTTGTATATCGGATACAAGTATTAGTTGTAAGCTATCTGCGTTAGTTGTAGTTCTATTATTTATGATATAATACACAAATTTCTACCAGTTATATTATATGGGTGCGAAACATGGACTCTTACTTTAAGGGAGGAAAGGAGATTACGAGTATTTGAGAATAAAGTTCTTAGGAAAATTGTTGGACCAAAGAGAGATGAACAGACAGGTGAATGGGGAAGACTGCATAACAATGAACTGCATGATCTTTATAGGAAGCCAGATATAATAAGAACAGTTAAGTCTCGTAGACTGCGATAGGCAGGACATGTTGCGCGTATGGAGAATGAAAGACGTGCATGGAAACTTCTTGTAGGAAAGCCAGAAGGAAAACACCCAGTTGGTAGACCAAGAATGAGGTGGGAGAACAACATTAACTATGATTTGAGGGAAGTAGATTATACAGGGAATGATTGGAAAGCATTAGCTCAGGATAGGGATGTATGGAGAGCTTATGTCCGCGCGGCCATGAACCTACGGGTTCGATAGTGCCAGTGAGTAAGTAAGTAAGTAAGTATAATACCTAATAAATTAAGACTGGTTCAGTCAATGTACATCACCACTGTCAAATGACGAAATAAATGTTAAAAATAATTTTTAAGCGTAAAGTATTTTACTTAACTTATAAAAGAAAATTATGTCTACTGATTTATATATATATATATATATATATATATATAGTAGTAGGACTTCATTAGACAAAAGTAAGATATTTACAATATTATTTACAAATATGGGTCGCACGGGCAGTAAGCCGTATGCTTTTGACAGTCCGTTACAATAAAGAAATAATTGCTACTAGTATGAAGAAAAATAAACAACAAAAAAAAGCAATAACGTTACAATTACATAAAGAAAACGCAATAATATTACAATTAAATAATAACACAATAGCACTATACACTAAAAAAAAAGCAATAACATTACAATTACATAAAGAAAACACAGTAATATTACAATTAAATAATAACACAATAGCATTATACATTAATTAATTTATGTATAATTATTAAGAATTAATGTTATTGCATTTTGATAACATATATTTATTCATGAATGAGTGTTGTTCTTATTTTCCACGTTTTGTCCAGAAATTTAGCCAAGTTTATCCAATTTTCTGAATTTACCAATAACTCGTAGCATGCCAATCTTTCCCGATTTGAATTTAGAAATCTTTCCGGTAATAACTGACGTCTCCAATATTCTAAATCATTACATTGTCCTAATATATATATATATATATATATATATATCTTATCAGTTCGTTCCAAGCTCAGTGTGCAGTGACATGCATTGTGACGAATATGAACCAGATATATCTCAACAGCAGGTAACGCCTTTGTTTCATTTTATTGTCTTTACACTTTCATCATCCAAGAATTAGGCCTTCTGACCTGTTCCGTCTCGAGTCATTGTCTTCTATGGCCTACATTAATGTTTCCTTTTGGATTATGTATTACAGGGACTCTTGTATATATATAATTTATTTACGGCTGTGAGACCCGACATGCTAACAATGTGTCATCCCTATACTGAATGAATGATCGATTAAATCTGTGAATTGTTCATGTGGATTTGACTCCAGCAGTCGACTGTTAGGCCAATGGTTTTCTAGACCAGCCACGCCATGAGTTAATTAATTTTAAATATTTTTGCTTCTTCGCTTGTAAATTTGCTAATAAAGTTCGCCTTGGTTTATTTCTGTGTTGGTGACTGTTTCATTTGTGAATATTACAGTACGCGGAATTCACTATCTCACTGGCGCTATCGAAACCGAAGGTTCATGGCCGCGCGAACATAAAGTCTCCATATATCCCTATCCTGAGCTAATGTTTTGCAATCATCCACTATATAATATACATCCCTCTAATCATGGTTAATGTAATTCTCCGACCTCATTTTTGGTCTGCCAACTGTGCGTTTTTCCTCTGGTTTTTCTACAAGAAGCTTCCATGCAACTATTTCATTTCCCATTCGTGCCACATGACCTGCCCATCTCAGTATATGACACTTAACTCTTCTTACTATATATGTTTTTTTTATAAATATCATGTAACACTTTTATATCTTCTTCTACATTTGTCTGTCTGTTCATCTCTTGTTGGTTTGAAAATATTCCTAAGAAATCTATTGTCATACTTTTAATTTTTTTGCCTCTATTAACCCATTCACTTCAGGTTTAAATGCTCAGTGCTTTTCCCCAGAAACCGAATTTAAGTTACCGTAAAATACATCGTATATTTTCAGACATTCAAAACAAACAAAAGATAACGGCACTTGTGATCACAATAATGATGAAGGCCAAAACATATTCCTCTACTATTCATAAATGTCAACAAAATATTACCCTGCCAAGGGATGTACAAAATATTGCAAAATATATAACAGCAGAATTCAGCGTGTGCAGCTCGTCTTCTGAGTTGAAGGTCGTTTAATTGCCGGCGAGTCTACCTCGTCTTTTGAGGCGAATGGGTTAAAGTAAGAGTCGATGTTTCGCATCCATATAACATAACTGGAAGAATAACAGTTTCACACGTTTTAAGTTTAACATTTTTTTGAGAAGTTGGGACAAGAGTACTGTAATGCATAATAACATGTATTTCTAGAATTAAAAGCATGGCCTTGTGCATCTCATGGTATTCTAAATTTTAATATTCCTGCCATATGCAAGACTGAAAAGCACTGAAATGAAATATGGTATGCATTTGAGTAATTTTATTGAATAAGCCAATCAGTTAAACCATTCGCCTCAAAAGACGAGGTACACTCGCCGTCGTTAAATGGCCTTCAACTCAGAAGACGAGGTACACTCGCTTAATTCTGCTGTTATATATTTTGCAATATGTTTTACATCCCTTGTGACGGTTGTTGGTAATATTATGTTAACATTTATGAATAGTATAGAAATGTGTTTTTGCCTTCACCCTTATTGTGATCTCAAGCTCCGTTATATTTTGTTTGTTTTGAATGCTTGAAAATAGACAATATAATTTACGGCAACTTAAATCCGGTTTCTGGGAAAATGCATTGAGCATTTAAACATGAAGCGAATGGGTTAGGAACGAGGGGGGTTAGTTTCTTGTTTATTGATTGTAGGCTGGCATTGGTTATTGTGCAATAGCTCCTGTCACTGTGGTTCAAGGTATATCTGCCACCTTCTTAAGAATGTTGGCGCTTCGGTATTTAGAGTAGGAGAAACTGAACTCTTGTAGGCGTGGTGCCAAATACACGAAAATGTTTATTGTTCTCTTATGAATGCTTGACCTAGTGTTTAATTTTATGATTTCTCACACCTCGTTAGATTTTACATCGCGCAACGGTGTAGAGGACGAACGTTCTGTTTACGAACGCGTGGGTTGTGAGCGCGTAGGTTACATCATGTTGACTCTAGTCTGTTTTTGTTCAAGTCTAGTCTGTATTCATTTAACAACAGTGTAACATATCTATGGTCAGATGAACACTGATAATGCATTTTACGTTCTCTCAAATAATTCCAAGTTATCTATAAAGAGAAGTGATCGTTAGTAAATTAAATCTAACTTGGCGAACAATGCAGAACAAATGATCGTTCTGTCACCAGTGTTGCGTGAACAAAAATAGCCCAATTAGCCACGGACACGTATTTATGTTGTCTATGAATCGAGGAAATTACTTGAAATTTTGAAAGTCCAATGATAGAGTGTGTGATTAAATTTTGCAATGTTTTATATAATTTGAGAAAATCTCTTGGAAATGGATGAAACTGATATCGTAACATATTTAATCACTTGATATAATAATAATAATAATAATAATAATAATAATAATAATAATAATAATAATAATAATAATACTTACTCACTGACACTATCGAACCCGTAGGTTCATGGCCGCGCGGACATAAGCTCTCCATACATCCCTATCATGAGCTAATGCTTTCCAATCATCATCATCTTCATTCATGGATTAGGTCTGTTGACCCGTTCCGACTTCAGCCCATCTCTTTCTAGGTCTGCCCACATCTCGGGTGCCTTTATGTTTGTATTTTGTTATTTGTTTTGGATATCCGGCTTTTCTTCTGCTGAAGTTTATGAGTAAGTTATTTTTTACTAGTAGAGGTTACCAGCCTCTAGCCAAACCCCTCTTCCTGGAGGGCAGGGAACTGGAATTTCGGAGTGTTCGTCTCCTAGAGAAGTTGCCTTCACTACGGCTTTGGGGACTTCTCTGCTCCCCACGTAACCCTGTGGACGGGGCCCTACCCAGGTACTACCCACTGGGCGAGTGGGACCTGGAGCTCACAAAAGGGCAGGGGCGCCTACTCCCTGGAGTGGACCTCTATCAAGGGTTCCACTCTGTTACCCTAAGCTTTCCAATCATTCCCTATATAATCTACTTCCCTCAAATCATAGTTAATGTTGTTCTCCCACCTCATTCTTGGTCTACCAACTGGGCGTTTTCCCTCTGGCTTGACTACCTTCTCCTGGCCACCTAACTTCCTGTAAAGCGACTATATCCAAGGGCGATTTATCTAATTCCCGCGTTAATATCTCTAGTGCCCCGCTATTGTATAAAGTCCTAACATTCCATGTTCCTGTGTTTGAGCCTTTGGCATGGGTTCCCTGAAGTAGTCCCCGCCCGGAGAACCGAATGGGGGACTATTTGACCTCCGGAAAATTTTACCCTAGTAGAACCCATGTCCGCATTTCTTGACGGTTGTATTTTTAGGGTGAAAGATCGTCACTCTTTCGACCAAGGTACTTATTTCGTCTGGCTTATCACCTTCGACCAGTCCGGCATGGGTGACCCTATCGGCAGCAATGCTACCGCCGGCATAGCTCTCAGGATCATTTAAGCACGCAAGCCACTCCACCACGACAAGGTAAAGATACCATGGAGGGAATGATAATGATGCTGATGATAATAATAATAATAATAATAATAAAAATAATAAAAATAATAATAATAACTAGCTAATACCCGGCATTCGCTGCTACGCCTAAATAAATAAAATGCGTTTTTTATTTACTTGAATAAGTAAAAAAATATATAAATATAATTATAAATGTATATCTTAATTATTATTATACATCCCCGTGATGAATAAAAGGCGTAGCCCGGGGATCTACTTATCCCGATCTTCTTGACATCAGTGAGCTGAGTGACAAAAATGGTTATGGTGAGAAATCCATAAAGGATAGACATATGCTGTCAGGGACGTTTTTGTAATTTTTTAAGATATGCAATTCTTTGTACATTAATTTGATGTACGTATTTGCTGTGAGTTGTGGCAGCGAAGCCATTTAAGCGTACAAAATGCTACTTTTAGTGCACCGATATATATAAATATATACACTGCTCAAAAAAATTAGGGGATATTGTAGAATAACCTATTAAGACTATGTTTTTTGGAATAGTATTAGATGCAATCACTTTCTATTACTCCAAGATAATGTAAATAAGAGTTTGAAGTTGTTACGTAACCTCGGTATCACACCAGAGGGCAGTGTCTGTACTGTTGATGTGAAAGGGTGGTGTGGGGGTGAATGTTTTGTTGCTGTTTTTAAATCCAGTCCAGTTTTCAGTTAGTGAATGACTTGCCTTAGGGACAGTGATGCCTCGACAACGTGATTTACCTGAACCAATGGCTTGGAGGGCCATAGGAAGGATGGAAGCTGGACAGACACAACAAGAGGTGGCACAAGCCATTGGGGTGTCACAAAGCGTGATTTCCAGACTTTGGAATCATTTTCAAAGAACATACTGTTCACAGAAGAGCCGGACAAGGTCGACCAAGGGCAACAACAACATGGGATGACCGTTACCTCTTGTTAACAGCCTGTCGGAATAGACAGCAGAATGCAACTCAACTGCAAAATACACTTCAAACAGCAACAGGGCGCAGGGTGTCAACTCAAACTGTCCCTAATCGACTGCATGGAAGTGGTCTCTATGCCCATAGGCCCATGGTGTGTACCAGGTTAACTCCACAACACCGTAGAGATCACAGAAACTGGGCGGAGGAAACATCGTGGGTGGAGGCATGCTGAATGGAGATCAGTTCTTTTTTCTGATGAGTCGCGATTCACACGTGGAATATGATAGTCGGCGTGTATTCATCTGGGAGAGAAAAAGGGACACGAAACAATCCAGCTTTTGTACGTGAAAGATCCCCATATGGTGGCGGTGGATTGATGGTGTGGGCAGGAGTCAGTAGTGGTGGACGTACGGACCTCTACGTCATCCAAGGTGGTACTTTGACTGGCGGTATAAGGTGTAGAGATGAGATTCTTCGACCTTTTGTCATGCCTTATGCTGGTGCCATAGGCGATTCTTTTCTTTTTATGGACGATAATGCACGACGCCACAGAGCTGGCTTGGTGGACAACATGCTGGAAGTGGAGGGTATCGAGCGTATGCAATGGCCAGTTTCCTCCCCGGACTTAAATCTGATTGAGCATGTGTGGGATGCATTAGGCAGGCGTATTGCAGGCAGACCAGCACCTCCCACAACTGTTCCAGAGCTGCACATTGCTCTTATGGAAGAGTGGCCACGTATCCCCCAAGAACTCATTGCTAACCTCATTGCATCAATGCCA